>UFQX01000374.1:117394-156592 GCA_900497675.1 Arapaima gigas | reverse complement strand
GGGGGGGGGGGGGGGGGGGGGGGGTTGGATTACATCTGCAAACTTTCTTTTAGCTCCCCCTCCCCCCATTGGCAACAACAAGGCTTTTAAGTCTCTGTCTGTGAACTTCTTTTGAATCGAATCAAGTGCATCAACAAAGCTTTTGAACTGCAATCGAGGATTTAGTAGCAAACAGAGGCCCGTATACATAAAAAATAAAAACAACTACTTACAGACATACAGCAGTGAAGCACGCCTCTCCCATAATGCACTGCTGCTGTGTGTGTCTAAACAGTTAGGTATCTACCCATTACAGGGAGTTCTAAACGGATTTAAGCTCAGGAGCTGTGGGGGGCACGCAGGTGTACCGTCTTACTAGGAGGGTTGTGCCACTGTGGTGAAGAAAACGTCATTTTAATTCAAACGTAAGAAGCAAAATCACCTTCCTGCTGGAGGCGTCACATTTTTGTTACCTACGCAATTCAGCTTCTGTCCAGGCTTCACTCACACCTACGCCTGTCCAGGCCTTTGACGACAGCGTCACCTTTACGTCGCTGAGCAAAGAGCCTCCATTATGACATAGCTTTCACCTCATGCTCCAAAATTTTACTCGTACACTATATTTTAAAAAAATTAAATCCTGCGGTGAACCTTTCCTCACTGCCTTCTCAGCCCTTCTGCCTCCACCCAAGGTGGACCCCCCCCCCCCCTTAGCACACCGCTTCATTTAAATAAATACATTTTTGCACACTTAGGAAATTAAAGTATAATGGTGTAAAACAGAGGACCCGAGTACTCAAGGGAGACCCCAGCATGCCAAACCACAACTGAGAGCCTAGGTACACAGTGCCCACAATTCAGTGCAGTGGCTCTCTCAGCCACTTGGCGTAACAAGGCAACCGTCACAATATAATTACTGTAATCAGTCATAAGTCTGCTCAACTACCGCTAAGTTATCATTTGCAGCAAAAGAATTATAAATCAAATCACACAAAGTCATTCATACTGGTATTGTCTTTCAAAAGAACTACAGCAATTCCTCAGTATCTGAACCTCATTCCCCCCGAAAACACATCGGATACCGGGTTTTTCCGACACCGAGCAGCTATTTCTCATTATTTTACATGGGAGAAAGTNCTTTCAAAAGAACTACAGCAATTCCTCAGTATCTGAACCTCATTCCCCCCGAAAACACATCGGATACCGGGTTTTTCTGACACCGAGCAGCTATTTCTCATTATTTTACATGGGAGAAAGTCAAACAAACAAACAAACAAACAAACAAAGCGCTCTCAGCCCATCAGAAAACACCTGTATAACTGTCAGCCCGACTTGAGCCTGACAAACACTGTAAACAGCAGTTGTGTCATTAGAAACACTTAATGGTGTCATTAATGTGTGGGTTTATACCGCGCTGCGGTGTGTACAGTACAGTACATCTCACATGGGAGTCACGCGGGAGGCGAGAGGTTCACAGCCCCGCTTCAGTCTTATGACGTGTTGAATAAAGGAAATAAAGACGTGTGTTACGGTGACCTACCGTCCCCTCTATGTTTCACACAACAACCAGTACTTAAATAGAGGTTTATCGAAAAAATAAAATGTGTAGTAAATGTAGTGACGCAGTGCAAATACGTTCAGACAGAGCAAAACTAATGGAAAAAGCTGGTAAGACACCAGAGAAACTTTCCCTTCAGATAAATTCATAACGGAACACAATACAGTTTATCACAAACATATAGTACTTTTTATTACAGTACACTGTACGGTCCTGTACGGTATTTATTTGTTGATTTCTTTAGCTTACATTTTCATTTGAGTTTCAGTTCAAGCTTTGGACAAAAATTAGTTATAGCAAAAGTTTCCTTTCGGATACCGTGATACGGCTATTAATTTTCAAGAGGCATTACATTGAAAATTTGGATATAGAGGGTTCAGATACCGAGGGATTGTTATACATGCGAAAGTTTTAAACTGATAGGTAATATAGCCGTCCCTTAATTTAGCTGCGCTGGCATAACGCAGTTTTGCCAGAACAGTTTCATTTTTAAAATATTTTTTTCATTTTCATGCCAAACTGCTTGATACATAAGTGAATACGGTAAGAACGTATGTTAACGCTGACCATGAGAACAGAGTTGTAGGGGTTTTGTTTCCACAAGAAAGCTGTACAAACGCCTGGTTGTTAATAAGCGTGTTTTATTAGTTTTAATTATGCCGCGGCGGCAGATCCTTGTAAAAGCTACAGTGAACACAACGTGTTGCTTCTTACTTACATAACCTTTTTTCAGTGTTCTAGTGAAACCTGGGAAAATGGTTTGGGGTTTTTGGGTTGGGCTGGAATGTATTATAATTTTCCCCATAAGAAATAATGGAAATAGCTGTTTAAAGTTGTGTGTGGAGATGGAGGGATGACTGCACTTTGCCTGACCAACCCAGCACTAAGATGCTTTATTTGATTTGCAATGTCAGCTCTTGTAAAGAGTTTCGTGTATGTAAGTTAATAGCTTGTTATCCAGATTTTGAGATACAAATTTGCTCATAAGTCCAAATTCTTGTAAATGGGGGCCTTTGTTATTAGAGGGAAGCCGATATAAAATTTTTCAGCGTATCGTGTCAGTTACATTTCACAGAAATGGATGCTTGTCTTTGAGATATATGGTTTTATGGTATTAAGTTTTACCAAACTTCCTTATTAAGCCATCGTGTTTAAAAGGGGTAACTGGAGATGAACAATTACCATCTTGTTCCATTGAGGCATATTATGGTACTTTATTGCCAATGCAGGAGCAAGCATCATCAGAACCTTGGGCTTGTTGAAGCTCAAGGCAAGGCAAAGCCAGGTAAAACCAAGACCTCAGGCCCAACACAAACAAGTCAATCCGGCAGATAGAATTACCAACTCTACTCCGGAACTTGTGGGAACTAGTGCTACTTCCAACTTGAGGTTAGCAAACTGCAAGCAGACTTTTCTGTATCTCCCAACAGACTTGCAAATAGTAATTGGGCTTAATCACTACGGGTCAGGCTGCTGTCCTCAGTGTGGAAGGCAGCTTGGCCGCTGGAGGACATGCTCACTGTGCTGGATTCTGAAGAACAAGATGAGGTCTACTCCCTTGAGAAGAATACTGCAATAAACCCTCTCCTCACCTCTTCGGCAGCGGAGATGGCTAACGGCAAACCACCGGCAAGATCTCTCTGACAATACAAACTTGTATGTGAATTATAATTTAAAAAAGAGCCGGTGTGGATTCAGACATTCGCACAGAGATGCCGGGACCTCACCTGGAGTGAAACGCACAGAAAAAGCGACAGTCGTATACAGGATATCGCGCTAGTTTAACTACGCAACACACTTTTGGTATTTGTGCACAAACTGGAAATTTGGTAGTTGCTGCACCAAAGGGACAAATTAACACACATACACAAACAAGTATATTATATATACACCCCTCCACACACACACACACACACACACACACACACACACCCCCAAACTGCAAAATGTTCAGATAAACACAGCACAAATTGATGTAATTACAGACATAGCTGCACAAACACTTATGCTTGCAGAAACACACACAGTGACTTATGGCAAATATGGGAAAAGGCAGGAAATCTCACACGTGATCCATCAGGAGACCAGAACATGAGCACACAGAGGGATGGCAGTTTGAACTGCAAAGGACACAGAAACCTCCGGACGGCCACGACACCACCGGGTGCTATGACATTTTGAACGTTGAGATATGAGGCTTTTTGGGGAAGGTACAATTCGTCATCCGTATCACAATCACGCTCAGCCATAAAGATGCAGTCGGACTTGACCTCTATGTTCTTCAAGGGAATGGCGGGAAAAACTACTTTTACTTTGCAAGGCAACCGGTATGAATATGCAATGAAGCCACATGCGCAAGCTGGCGTGCCGAGTAAGGTCGGCCACCAAGATTCGGAGGTCACATGGAAGCGGCTGGAACTTTCTAGCCCGTGCTAACAGTATGTGCTAGGAATCCTCGTCGGTGAAAAGGTTCCATAAAAGTTGCGACCCCCCCCCCTCTTTACTGGCTGCTGCTTGCACAGCTCTGCTTCTCATTAGCACAAAGCATCTGCAGAAGCACCAAGGGCTAGAGGGTAAGAGGGTGCCCCCCACTTACGCCCATCCACTCACTTACGGTTTGCATTTGTACAATTCCACAGAGACCTTCCAACAGCCATCTGAAAAGATACTTTATGGTAAAAGAAAACCACCAGTGTCAGCAGGGTCAGAGAAGAACCCTTAACCCCCTTAGGGCAACCGGGACACTGTACGCAATAGGTGTAGCGACAGCAACAGGTGTGCAAGTGTGTTTTTTGCACAGAACCACAAGTGATGACTGTTGTGACTCCATAATAAAAAACTTTAATTGTCCTTTATCTTGACTGAGGGGATGGACACCAACGTGGAAAATGCAGTGTCTCAATTCAGGACTCCCTTTCCTTGTGAGCCTTGTTCTGTCTGCTTTAAAACAAGGTGCCCGGTGAAATGGCCCCATTACCTCAGGTTGAGCTGGTCAAGCGGTCTTAGTGGAAGGTCAAAGGTCAGGCAAACATGAAGCATCTGCTCCCTGCTCCACTTTCCTAATTATCCTTAGCAGATGTGGTGTGAAGTCATGGCAAGAGCTGCTTGTTCCCTGTGAAGTCAGCACAACAGCTAAGCTGATAGCAAGCGGCCATTCAGCACACCGGCCCGGGGGAAAGATGGCCGAGCCCCCTAGTGCATAGTTTGGGGATTCTGCGTGCGTGTCTGGATGCAACTCTGCATGCGTGTATGTGATTTTGGAACTTAGTTTGTGAGTGTGTATATTTAAGTGAGAGAGGACATGTTTATGCTGCATGTGTGTGTTCCCTTTATACCCATCTGTGGTTGTGTGTGTCAGTCGGTGTGTGTTTACGCGGTTGGTTTTGGTCTGAAGTTGAGTCTGTATTTGGGCTCCTGGTACATGTTTGTGCTATGACTCCAAGTGTGTCTGTTTGCATGTGGGAGACTGCTGTGTGTATACAGCGCTTGTGTGTTTGAATTTGTGGTGAGCTTGCTTTTGGGCTCTGTCAGTCTGTTTCAACCTGTGCTGTGACTTTGTGTATCTGTCTTACGACTGTGTGTGTGAGCGAGTCTGTGGACAGTTTGCGGGGACTGTGAGGAGGAGTTGAATAATCCTAAAATTACCCTCAATGGCAGGCCTGCGGCTTGACATCTGCTCCCTGTTAGGTCTCTTTTTACCTCCTTCACTTCCCTATCCCTCCCTCATTTTCTCCTTCCTAGCCTGTCCTTCTTTCCAGAAAATGAAAGTCAATCCACTTCCCACAGTCCAGTCTGGAACAGTTCAAAAAGCAATGGGTGACTGGTGATCCTTTTCTTCAAAGCATCCATGTATTTGTGTATGCTGAATTCCTGTTTTTTGGACTCATGTCAAAATGCTCTTACGAGAAACAGTGTACGTTGTTGATGCTTCGTAATTTTCATGGGCTAAATGATCAGAAAACCGAAACTGGCCAATCAGCAGCAGACAACCCTGTAATGTGACAGGAGTCTGGCGTGGTTACCTGCTGTTTGAGCTGCTGCACCAACCGGTCTTTCTCCCGCTTGAGCAGGGCCACCTCATCTTGGGTCTTCTTCTTCTTGGATGATGACAGCTCCAGCAGTGCAATGTTGGCATCCTTTTCACTGATGGCAGCCAACAGTGCTTCCTGCCTATGAAACAGAGTAGAGTAGATGAATAGATGGAAGTTCCATTACGTTGAATCCGACTAAAAGCAACCACTTGTGTGGTTTCCTATGCAGAAAGTGGTTCCCTCACCGTCTTCTTACATGCATGTTTGCATCCAAATTTCACACACCCTGAGCTGGACTCAAACCTCACGCCCACCGAGCAGCCCAGAAGCTATGTGGCACTGGCTTTAGTCACTCTGCTGTAGGGTAAATTCAGGTGTAGCCCCACCAGAAATATGTGGAAAAACCAGGCAGGCAGACTTCAGCTATTTTAAAAAAAAAAAAACATAACATGCAGCCAAATAAAAATTAGTAGCCCGTGAGTGATTCTAATTCATTCGCAAGATGATCTCAGTCAAAAGTAAGCACTTGTAATGTATCCAGCTGTACAGTACAGCCCTCAGCTGCCTTTGGAACAGGCTTAGAAAAAGACTTGATTAACAAATGAAGCCATGGAATTTGTTAAAAATTTACACGACTACATTTAGAGCAGTAATGGCTGTCGTAACGCAAGCGTGAGCTGCGCGCTACGCCTGTAACCACACCACTGCCATCCCAGATTTAAGGGTCTGCGGCTTCAGTGTCTCGGAGAGCAGAGCTCCTCAAGAAGGTCTTGTTGGAGGATGACTAAGTGGAGCCCACGTGTGATGCAGGAGGAAAAAACAAAAGCCTCATAACGCATCTCCCATCTAGGTGGTGCCACACAACCTGATCTGCCTGTACACAGTACAGCATTCAGACCGAAGGCCACACCTCTGTCTTAGGACGCAAGGTATAATGAGAACACAGCCGCCTCAGGGCTAGATTATTATGTATGGCTTTTTAATGTAGTGTAAACAGAAGGGCTGCACAGGGAAGCCATTATTCTGCACCAAAACATATTCACATGGGGGTTGTTCAGACCCCGAGAGAGGGGTAATATTAATCACAGGCTTGTTTAATTTCAGCCCCCGACCATCAAACAGGGCAGTAGCATTGGCCACCCAACACCAGTGCCTGAGGTTTGAGGGGGTAGGCTGTGGAGAGCACGACTGACCCCCACACGTCCACCATCAAAGATCTAAATACCTTGAGCTATCCTGGAAGTGTTTCTATCACGGATTCAACTTCGGCATGATGGGAAGCGCGCAGGTTTTTAAATGCGCTAACTACAGCAATCGCAGAAGGGCCGATCTATCAACATCCCTTTATTTTGAAAGTTACAGCTCAAATACAGGAATGATAATGTGTGCTGCTTCTTGCCTGGACCCTGCTCAGCTATTCAGCTCATCAGACCAGAAAGAAATAAAAGCTTGGGACGGAGACAAGGCAAAACCGCACAAACCAGCATTACACACAGCAGTACCCTCAATACCATTTACCCCGCTGAGTTTAACAGGACCGCTCGAATTCAGGCCAAGTGCGGGAGAAATTGCTAGATCCTTATCAAAAGGCCACCGATCAAGCACAGCTTGACAACTGGCCCGATGTCAAAGGTCACTGCCAATCACATGGTTCTCATAGCTGAAGGAATATAGCACGCCTCCCGCATTCACACTTTGCTATGTCCTTGCTGAGAACTGGGAGAGCAACCCCTCTCTTCTCTGTTTACTGCTCCACTGTCTGCTCCTCTTCTGCCTACATGAGATATCGTTGAACCAGCTGAGTGGGATCAGAGCTCCTCTCTCTTGCCTGCTCACAATAATGATGTACTGTACACTTGTGTGGAGAGAGTAGCTTATTTTCTGTATCTGCTAGGCATCATCCCCCACCTTCAGAAGCCACTGGGACCAGGGACACCACACAGAATCCGAGGAATTCACAGACATTGGAATGTTTCATGAGTAGACAGATGACAGTTATAAAAAAACAAACAAAAAAAAAATCCTCCTAACTGCTCACAGTCAATAGCACAACAGCTCATAAGTACAAAAAACACATTCATGATTCCAGCACCAGGCCAAAGCAGCCATTTAGAGCTGCTTGGGGGACCTCATGGGAAACCTCTCATGCTTAGTGAGAGAGCTTCTTTTGTGATCTGGTGGGGTAGGAAGGGCTGCCTGGGAAAGATAGAGGTGGCACAGACCACCCTGAGGCTGAGGGTCTACCATGTCAAGACTACGGTTGCGCCTCCTTCCTGTCTAATACGCGAGTCTCCCTACCAAAACCTTTCTGCTCCTCTTAATTCATTTCCTGCCAAAACAAACAGCTCCCACCCAAACCCCCTGACCTTCATTTTATGTGTTATTCCTAAGCCGTTACTTCTGAACTATCTGTTTAGCAAAGACAAGTGTAATTTTTTTTTAACACTTACACACAAATATTGATTAATTAACGCTGAAATTCTCAAAATCTCTAATCGTCTTTATGACTGTTTGTTTTATCAAACAGAAAAGGCTGTCCACACAACGATGGACAACTTAAAGCAGCAATTCCTCATTCCACTGAACTTCTAAAAAACACTGAAAAGTTATAGCAGTGAATCAGCCACAGATTCGTCCTCAATTCCATCTAATGTGACCCAACAGGGCGCGTAAATATAATACATAGGCCAAAGACAGGCAAAAATTCATAGCTGTTTTTCAAGACAAAAGTGTGTCGGTAGGACATAACATCTGGGAGAAATGGGTGACTACACTTGAAAAGGGGGAGGTATTTGAATGCTTTGGGGGGGGTGGTCCAGTTCCGATCCCAAACAACATGTCAACATCTTCTTTGCATCTGAGAAAGTAAGAACAAATAATGAATCCATTATTAACTTAAATTGTTACACATACTAAGCATAACCTGGAAGAAAAACAATATTTCCGACGTTTTCTCTTTTTAAAGGATTCAAGAGTGAGGAAAGACATGTTATCTAGAGACATCAAGCTAACAAATTTCAGGACTTTTTCTACGAATTTCAAGACTGACACATAGTTTTAATAGACTCATAACATTCATATCATATCACAACCTGAGTTCTACAAACAGTTGCTGAGGTTAGTGACTGCAGGTAATCGTGCAAAGACAGAAAAAAAGCCCACATTTTCCAAAACTTTTACAGTCACTGTACATTAAACATGATGTTTCTAAAGCTCCTACTGATTTTGTCAATCTTAAGACATGGGAAACATGGGGGGAAAAAATCTTAAAATGGGGCAAACTGAGAACATCAGGAAAAAAATCTTTTGCCCGAAAACAATCACAGGAAAAGAAGAGCAAGAGGTCATAAAGAGAGTCAGTAGTTGCTCGTGAGTTCCAATAAAAAAATGAAGTCAGATCTCTATTCCCAGTTGAAAATCTCCACTGCTTAGAACAAAGAGGTGGCCTGTGTTGACAGCCTGTTTAAAAGCCTAACCACTGCACTCAACTCTCAGTCTAAACAGATCACTTTTACATAAACTTAAAATAGTGCTGAACCCAATGAATGAACTTCAACCCTGTTCATGGTGGTTATCAGAGGAATGTTAATGAGACATACTTTCTGGACTGTGCTACAGCAACGGTGATGGAACCGTTGGTTGGCAACTCTTAGCACCTCTCGGAGCCCTAACCCGCCTTTAGCCAACATTTCTGTGCTCCGTCGGGGTATTTCATTCATCCTCCACTGGCCGTGACCCACCGGGGAGGGATAGGGCCCCCAGAAGACTGTTGCACTTACCAGTCCTCTTACTGCGCCCAGCAGCCTGACAGCCTGTCCTTAATGACCTCTGATAACAGGCTGTGGGGAGGAAGGGATGAAACAAAACAACTGTCTCTGCCTCTCAGCAACGGAGCAAAACATAACCCACTACTATCAGTGGAAGAATTTTACTCTCCCCTACTGGGAGGGACAATTTTTTTGGCTCGTTGCAGAAAATCGTGATTTAGCGCTCGCGCCCCTCACCTTCTTTAAACCCCCTGCAAATAAAGTGAAATAAAATTTAAATAAAATAAAAACAGTCCAAACTTTTGTATGCTACTTTACTGTAAGAACAAGACTGCCTAACATGGGTCAAACTGGTTTCTCTTACGACGCGTGAGCAGCTGCAGGGAAAGCGAGAAGCTTCCAGTGAAGGCCTAGATTGATGGAGTGAGTGTAACTGTGGGTTTACACATCTGCATCATTGGTATGTTATATCACACACTATCCTTTGCCACACACACGGTAGAAAATGTAGTGGCAGTGTTGTTTCAGCGTCAAAACCCCAGACCACAGGAAACATGCAACTGGGTGTGTGCGTGTGTGGTCACATTACACATACAATGTGAGGCGCATGGTTTAGTGACCATGGGTTTCTTTTTCCAAAGCCCATAATAACACTCATTGCTAAGTTTAAAAAAAAAAAAAAACAATAAATAAAAACATCGAGAAGACAATTAAAAACTAATGAGGATCTCATTTGAGGATTTGACTGCGTCATTGAAAGCCTAGACATAAAGATGACAGCATAAAATCGACCATTTATAGGAAACACACAGAAGAATGGGGGACCACAGACCAAAATAAGTTTCCATCAACCAATGTGTTTACTCACAAACTCATAACAAGCAGGACTCAGTAAAGCTTCCAAAACGCCAACAGTCCTGCCACATGGGAAAAGCGAGAACTTGGATGACATTCAGGTCCTGGCTGCCTGAGTGGCAGGACTGACCACAGCCCTGTGCCCACACTGTTCACCCTTTAAGAGGCAGGGGGTTGTGTGTTTGACAGACTCCTCACAGTGTCCCTACACTCTGGTCCCTCACTCGCTTAACTTGCTGTTCTTTACGGCTCCTTGGAGAAATTTGGTGGGTTTGGTTTCCTCATCTGAGCTGAGACCCTATCATGTTATTTACACTAGACATCCAAACCAATTTCCTACAAATTTCCAACAGGTACGGCGCAACTCTGTCAGTCTTCCTCGACAAGATGGCAGTATTTTATGGGTTTTGGGTTCAGTGCTCGGGATCTTGTCCTTAGCACATCTGGAGATCAAATACTCAGCCGCCCCCTTTATAACCCCCCACATTCCCCTACATTTATAAACATGTATTGCTAAACATGAAATAATGAGGACATAAAATAGATAATCTAAATCAGGCGTGATATTTTAATCATCTATTTGGCAGCTGTACTTCACAACATTCCAACAGCTCATCTTCAGTCTCATTCTCCTCTGGATTCATTCCACTCAATTACAGCCAAAAACTAGTGGTTTCCCAGACTGCAGCAAAAATGGAACCACTTTTCAGACACTGTAAAGGCAGCTCATTGTGCTGTGACGAAGAGCTCTAAAAAGTCAAAACCAGCCTCCAAAGCCCAACCATTAATGATATAAAAACTGTACTATCCTGTATGCTCAGTCACAGAGGAGCCACGGACCCGCCTGCAGGGCCTGCAACATGGAGTTCAAGGAAGTTTTGTCCAGAGAGGCAGGTAAAAAAAAAAAAAAGGAGTGGAAAAAAAATACATAATGCATAAGAAGAAAAGTATAAATGATGTGTGGGAAGGAGAAGATGAAGATGAAGGTGGTATCAAAAGTAATGTCAGCCTGCTGTTTGTGTGTCTAAGATATGTGTTGAAAAGACTGAGAGGAACTAGCTGGAGACAGAAGACCCTAATTCCTTATGATGTTGCTCTCCAAGCCCTGTGATGACAGAAGCAAAGCAGGGTTGTTACTAGAAAGAACTGACCAGCTTTTTACCACTTTTCATCTTCCTTTCTCTATCCCCTGCATTCAGTATAGAACAGGAATTGGCCACATTTTCAACTATGACCTCTTCTGGTAAATTAGCAGTGTAAAGTGTGGTAAACTTTTGAAATCAAGCAATGATATTGCACAAAACTGTATTCTGCTACTGAGCTCTATTCAGTGCTATAAAACAGTTACAAAACCGAAAGAACAACAACTAGCTCAGTTACCCAGTGCTGCCCAGGTCAGAAAGTACAACGATAAACAGTAATAAGTGTTTGTCTTTGTCCGGACAAATTAGCTGGGAACTGTTTGGAGGCACATGCTACTGAAGTGCGTAGTGTCCAGTGCCTGTTTCACTATGCAGAAACCTCAATTAGGGTGAGAAGTACCACTGTGCCAAATTTCATGTCTGTGGCTTGAAATAAAGCTGAGCATAAAGAACCAACAGACAAATCATGTATACAGAGACAATAATTCTTAAGGGAAAAATACATTGGAAACACTGTGGTACATGTAAATCAACATGATTTGACAGAGATAGAAGTTACTTTTGCTCATTGGTTAAAGATGCTCCTGTAAATAAATGTTTTCTTTGTTATGATGACATGAATTCTAAATTATGAAATTGGCTCAAATATTCTGACAAATTTTTACAACTGATTAGGTTTTGTATCAAATTTTGACCACACAGACCACCTTCAAAATCATGTTAAGAATGGCCTCCTGGGTGGTTGTGGCCAACCTGAAAACTGAAGACTACCATAGTTATCATACTCCAGCAGACCATCAGCTGACTCTCCTTTCAAATATCCAGAATCATTAACACTGATACACAGTTCTCTGAAAATACATTTATCATATCCGAAATCCTCTGGATATATATGTCCCTGGTGAGGCTACATCCTTCTGCTCCACTGCAGTGAACTATAAAGCCAACCCGCCTCACCGATCACCCCAACCACAACCTATTGTACGATAGCCACTCATGCCAGACTCCAAGGCCTCCAATAAGGCACAAGGAATAGGTCACTGCCTCCTATCTTAACAACAGTATAAGATCTCTCCTGCTCCTTGTAACCCCAAGGGGCCCTGGAGTATCTCCCATATATCAAGCAACAAAAAAGTTCCCCAACAGATGCACCACACCAGACCCACCACTGGCCAACACATAAAAACCACCTGTGAACACCAGCAGTGCAGCTCTGACATCTGACACCCAGAACTGTGCCAGCACTTGCCTCACCCCAGTTTATTTACTTACCCTCTTTTTTTGATTAACAACAGATACGAACTGGGTCATAAGCAGAATATACAGAATAAACCGAACAGAGACACGGAGAAATTTCAAATATATACAGAAAAGCTAAACAGGTTACAATGTTTAGTTGGTGACAGTGATACAGCACTGTCTAAATGGAGGAGATATTCCAAAATTAATTTCAATCATCCTACAGTTTAAATATTGTCTTCTGTGTTAGAAGAAACATTAGATAGCTCAATATTCAATTACTCTACTTTTAATTTTTTGGTAAAATTTTGTTAGTGGCTTTTAGAAGTGGTATTCCTTTCAGGTATAATGCTTTCGGCTCTGCCACCATCAAAGCTCACAAACAGGACAGGTGGACATCACACCAACACTCTTACTTTCATCAGCAGGTAGTCAGATGCGCAGAGTGACTTGTGACCAAAAGACTGCAAGATGAAGACCCAAGAGGGTGCCTGCTATTGTACCTTTAGAGGGATATGTAACCTGAAGTGGATCGCTAAATGTCAAGGTTCAAAAAAAGCATTTGTTAGACACCTGAGAAAGAGCACATGTAAAACTGGAGAAGACTGGCACTCGAACAGGATGCGCAGCTCTGTAACTGTGGGCCCTGAACCATGGGATGACAGATGGGCCGGTACTGTCCAAGTTTTCGGGCAGTATGAGTGACCACCAGGACTTCAGCCAGTGGCTCAGCTTGGCTATTTTTGGACTGCTTCTTCCTGGGTCTGTAAGTTGGCAGAATTGGTCACCACAGTAAACAGAGCCACCCACCCACATGGGCAGCCAACACCGTCTCCTGGCAAACCTTAGTGACATGCAACAGAAATCACCCCAGTATCTAAAGCTGTGTCAGTATGTGTGTCTGCACTAACACGTGTGAAGATTCTATCCAAGAAGCATCGCAGAAATCTGAAACAGAAAGACACCAAGACAGGCATCTTCTCCCGAACCCCTATGGCAACCACAGTAATGCCATACCCAGCTGCACAAAAGTTAGTGCTCAGTGAAGAGGAGAAGCACCGCGAGTGTCAGCATCTATCTTCTCTGAGGCCCCTGTTGCCTTTTCTCAGAGCCACTGCTGCCCCTGAAGAGTTAGGCTCTTTGCCCTCATCTCAGGACACAGTCTGTGGGAATCTACTAATTACATTTACCTCCGTGGAGGACTACACTCATCCGTCTGCCCTAAGCTCAGGTTAACAGGAGCTAGTTGGCATGGGAATGTGTACGTAGGAGACACAGGGATTAAGAGTGAGAATGACAGGACTCAAGTCAGAGCTGAAACCTGGGAGGACTCAGTGGATTTTGATGCCCACGCTCTCATTGTGACTCAGACAAATGACAGCCTACAACTCATCAGTGATGGAGAATGTGACAGTGATGTCCTGGAAAGCAGCTGAATGTGGATCGCCTTCCTTTGTGCTACTCCCTCCCAGGCTCTGAGAGATGACAGAGCATGGGCTCTGTGAAAATTCTGTGAAATGTTAACAAAAAAAGTCAACCAAAATAACATAACCAATGCTCCTTCACCTGAAGTAGCCCCAGGGATCCAGCGCTGAGGAGAACTGTTGATCTCACCATGGCCATGCGAGTGACTGACAGCCAATGCTGCAGCAGGGAACCAAAACACACAGCACTGCCTCTCCTTGACAGACTGACAGAGCGTGCAGCATCGGACTGGGCCTAGTGCCTGAGGCTGGGGGGCACTTGTGACAGACAGAGATTAATGAGGCCCCTTACCCACTTCCTACTCACACACCAGTCGCAAAGCCTGCTAATCACCAGGGTGTCAGCTGCTACCTTTGGGATGGCCACTTCTCTGAAACTTGCACCTCAGCTCCCACCACCATGATTGGACCTGACGGTCCAAGCCAGGGCCTAATCTCTCTCACAGCCCAAATTAATACCCCTCCCTGACCCCCCTTCACTGGCATTGCCCAGCACTGCTGGCCTGCTGGACACCTGTTTCTGTTTTGAAACTTCCAAGACACAAAAAAACCCATAGAAAGTTCTTACACTAAGATAGCATGAGGAGAACTTTCAAAGTGAGTGACTGAATCAAACAAGAAAAGATTTCTTAACATTTAGCAGCAGAACAATATACAGAATCTATCTCCCTGCCCTTGTAGCTGCCCAGCACTCTTGTTAAACCCCTTAGTGTGAAAGACTGGCTTTATTAATTCATCTGTAGACCTAACAAACTATGAAAGGGCTTAACCACCAAGATGTGAAAAGTAGCCTTTAGAATGCTACTACTGTATACACAAACACATTCATATACAAGCATAAACATTAATATGCACGTGGTTGTACCCAAACACATCTGCCTTAATCCTCAGACAAAAGACCTCAGGGTCAGAGACCCTGAGAGTTACTGCATATCCCCCCCACTAGGGGCAGCCAAGCGAGGCATGGTTCTCATCTGCAGGCTTGGGAACCCTGGGCTCACACATTCAACCCATGTGTGGGCCCCCATTCTGGGTTAACCAAGTGCAAAGGAGGGGAGCAAACCCCTGAGATGCGGCTTTGAAGTTTTAAAAATCCCCCCCCCCCCCCACCATCCAACACCCCTTTTACTGATGGAATCTGTGAGTCAACCATTTAGTTGGGTCTTTTTCAAGGTGCGCCTTCACCTATAACTGCAAGTACTTGCAGTCTCTCTGGCTGCAGATGACAATAAAGATCATGATGGAATAGATGCAGAGAAAAAGACAGTTTCCTACTGGAAATGCGTCTGTAGCAAAGACTGTCATGATGAGTACTGCCAACCCCCCCCCCAAAAAAGCACAATGACCCTGGTCTCTAGGAAAGTGCGTGCTACGTTGTGGACTTCCAGCCATAGCTTCCAAGAAGTATGCCTGTCTGTACACACAAAGCTAATAAAAGGTGTCAAACAGCATTAACCACAAATCTTTGTTGATACATTTTACAAGACCAACCAAATTAGTGGCTGTGCTTTCTGTGCATAGATACCAATTCTAGATCACATAATAGTAAGGCCTACCTACAGTAGGGGTAGAGCAAGTGCGTAGAGTCAAAGTAAGATAAATGCACAAATGTTATCCATCAATACATGCTGCAAAGCCATAGCCTCCAATGGTGACCATGACAAAATCAGGTCTTGATGCTACAAGAGGTGGAATAAACCTGGCACTTCAGGGTGGAATCAGATATGGTCCACTTCAGTCTTGCTGCCATGGTATTTCTAACAAACAATTGATAATTAAACTTCCAAAAAGTAACCCCCCCCGCACCATAACTTCTGTAAATGACGGCCTGTCAGTTCAGACTAACCTTCCTCTTTTTCCTCTCCTTGCTTTGCTGCAACCATCTTTTTTTGAGAATAGATATTTAAGGACGATAATTGCCTGGCACTTGAAACATATAATCAAGCGAAAAGCCGCATGTTTTTCCCCCTCAGTGTTTTTGTGAAATAAGTTTTGTTAAGTGAAAATTACCAAGCGGAATTGGCAATAGATGAGCAATTAAAGTTTAAAAAAGCACAGTATTTAAATGAATGCTTGAATGACGAGTCCCACTGGCCCTTTTATTGCTCTATTTTCTTGATTTTAATCTGTGTCCTCTTTAACATTTAAAGGAGATTAAAAAACAAAGTTAAAATAAAAAAACAAACACCAAGAAGCTTTTAAAATTTGAAAGTGTATGTGTCTCGACCCAATTCACAGTTTTCCGGTAAGTATTTGGAGCCTGGGAGAACTTACAGTTATGTCCAACAGAAACCAAATGTGGGTAGATCTGCACTGTTCTTTCACGACCTGCATCAACGCATGTACTCAGTAAAGCTTGTGGAAACACCAAGAATACCATACAGCACAAGTGACGTGATTGTAAAATCAAGAAAACAAGGCTATTTATGGATAAGAGGAATGAGATTAATGCCTTTTCTGACTGAGCTCTCGATCTCGCTCTCGTGGCTTGAGGAGACTGGGTGTTGCCCTGAAGCTCCGCAGCCACAAAGGCCATGCCTATCTTTTTGTTGAGAGGAGGAGTAGCACACATTCCCAGAGATCTGAAAGAAGGGATGATGTGATCTATACAGCGGTACTGTATGCTTAAGTTCTGTGCCAACAAGGACATGAACACAGGTATCATGCCATCATTAGGCACATTCCAGAACTCTCCTTAGAAACTCGATATAGCATCGACGAATGTGAAACTCACGAGCAGCGTTGAAGAAAATCTGCATTTAGTTTTTACGACGGTGTTCAGTTCCAACAACCTCAACGAGATCCCTTTATACTATATTATATAAGCCGTAAGGATAAAAAAAAAAAATAAAATGCACGAATCCTATGTGGTATAACAGGGCTTTGTTATATTTTGTTCACAAACTTCAAACATCATTCATGTTGACATTATTATTATTCATGTGATTAACAAAATTTCAATAGGAAATAGGGCAAGCATTGAGCTACAGAGCACCAAAACTTTCCAATAGCGTGCCAGATGTGGTCAGGAATGCCCTTTCTGTCTCTGGCTCTAAATCTAATTTTAAGACTCAGCCGTTTGCCTTGGCATATTCAACATAGCTAATGTTGAATCCCATGTGCTGCACCTGTGTCTCATTTTAAGTGTGTAATTATCTAGCATCTTTGTCATTAGGTGCTAAACCCCTCTTGTTCTGTTCTTCTGTACCTTGCAGTAGGCTGGGAATGACCGCTAAACCCCTGGGGGGTAAGAGCGAAGGGATGATCATTTGTACGTCTGGATCGACGTAAGCAGCAAGTCGCGGACTACCTCTATACGTGACCAAAAGGTTAGGAGTAGAAGACCAAAAACCCAAGTGATGTTAAATGTGCAAAAATGTAGAAGGCTAATGAGTGGGTACACGACATCTGAAAAACATTAAATGATAAAAAAATTATACACATACATCAAGTGTTTTCTTTCACAGGAGTGAGGTTCCTCCGTTACCCAACATGCCATTCACAGGGCATTTAGCCCCTGTAGACTTAATAAGTGCATCTGAGGTAATCGGTGGATATGTTGTGTGAATGTAAGCTCATGGCTGTTGCATCTGTCACATCTAGGCCAGATCGGATACTGCTGATCTGATAGGACAGTGGACCCCAAATTAACTAGTCACTCAATCTTCCACTCCACACGGAAGCTGCCCTTCCTTTGGCACTGAGATCAAAGCCTTGGATGACTGGAGGCTGAGGGGTGGAAGAGAGCAACAGTGTCTCTCCCCTTGCTTCGTAACGTTCACATTCTTGGGGAACAGTCAGTCTGGTGATGTGAACACCAACCCCAAGAGTTGAGAAAATTGCTTCTTAAGGAAAACGCAACAGATGGAGATATTTTGGTAGCTTTCCCTTTGTTGCCCTCATAGGGCTACATCACCATGCAGATGATGAGGTAAACCAAACTGTAGACAAGTCCTGAAATTAAGAACAAACAAAGGATAACTTGATTTGCCAGTTCACAAAAAGAGAGGGGGCTTTAATAAGAATAGCAATAGAATAATAATAAACGTGAGGGTGTCATCTGACAAAAGTGTTCACCCATCACCATTACCCAGTAAATTGTATAGGTGGCCACAGACAACGGACACTAGAAGGAAATAAAGCCAGACCAATTTAGTAAGAACTCCAGCTAAAAGAGTGACACAAAAGCTCAACAGGTAAACTCCCCTCACAACACTTGAGCTATACATGCAGCTGTAGGTTTAAACCCTCTTCAGATGTTAGGAGTTTGCATGGTTAAGATAATACAGTAAGAGATGAAACCTCCTGGTCTACAGGTGATGGCTCTTATCACAGAACCTTGATGGCACTTACCCTGTACTGGGCCCAGCTAAAAGCCATCTCTTCCAATCAATGTTTTCCCTAGAAGAGAAAGGGTTCTTTATATCTCCAAGGGTATAGTAAGTACTAAGCCCAACCATTCACTGGCAGGAGTGGGGAGATGGGGGTGTCATTCTGTACTGTCACGTTGGCCTCGACTCTCATGCGTTGGCTCTTTGATGTGTGCGTGGTGCCATGGCTGGGGGGGGGGGGGATTTGTTAGGAAGTCAGCCCCCACAGCCCGTGGGTTGACAAGCAGGAAGGGAGGACAGACCGGGACCTGGATTTCCCATTACCCCTTCAGCTCCCTGTCTCACAAACACACTTCCACAGAAACGCATAGCAACCCACTCACACACACAAGTTCTCTACCAGAGAGAGGAGGGCTGCAGCAATGCCAGTAACACAAACTAGCGAACAACACAAGGGTGTGTGTCCCTTCAACTATTCACTTTTGTTACTGATGCACGGGGTGACTTTGCCTCAGATTTCAGTATTTTAAACATTTGTTATTATTCAGCTCTGTGTTTATGGGTTTGTACCTTTTTTCCTGGTCAGATTTTTACACACGGACAATTCCTATATGTTGTCAAAGCTAGTGAAAATAATATGAATATGCTGCTGTTTTCCAGCACACATTTATCAGTTTAACAATACTTGATATAACCAATTTACATTAGACAGACAATATAAAACTATATACTTAAACAGAACTAGAATTGCAAAAAAAAGCTACACTTCTGCACAACAGCAGCACATAACCATTACAGTAAATGAATTGTTTAATTAATTTAAAAAAATTGAACATGAGGTTAGGCCTGCATTTATTCATTTAGCAGCCTTTCCTCCAAAATGATGCAAAACTGAGCAAACAAAACTGTATTTCACAAAACACAAAGAGCTGTAATCCAGTTTTTGTCAGTTTGTCAGTATCAACATTGCTGTTGACTTTTATTACACAAATACCTGCATTCAGATATAAACGGAAATGCAAAGATGATCACAATAGATCACATACTGCAAGTTTATGGAGCAGTTAGGAGAACAAGAGGGAAATGGGTTTGAAAAAGGTGCCTTTTGAGACCCTGCCTGAATTTACACAGGACTTGAGCAGTTCTGAAGAAGAGAGAAACCTCATTCCACCACATTGAACCCAAAAATGAGAATCTATGAACTGCAGCTTTTGAACCTCTTGTCACTGGGACCACCAAAAGGAGAGAGGTGAAAGATGGTAGTGAAGTATGGGGAGTGATCGAGCGCTTTTAGGCAGGGTGAAAACTCTTTGACATCTTGTTTGCCATAGAGGCAATCTTGAAATTTACATGAACAGCCACAGGAAGCCAATAAAGAGAGATGAAAATGGGAGATACCCGGGAGTGTTGTGCCAGGTTTCACCTCTTGGATGTGTCAAGAGAAACTGCAGTAGTACAGGTGGGATATCATCATGGCCAGGACCAGAAACCATATACAGCATGTGGTGAGATATGGATGGTTGCTTTCAATGTAATACAGGAGATATTTGAAGGATTAGGTTATGGCTTGAATGTGTTGGGAGAAAAAGAGACTTGAGCCAACTGCTACTCCCAAGCTTTTGAATAATCAAAGAGATGAAAAGAGCTAATGTTCCGGTTTGATGTAGAGTTGCCTGCAAATTGCAATGATAGAAGAACCTGTCAGGTAATAACAAAGTCAATCAGATGCAATGCAGATGGAGAAGACTGAGGTGGCCAGCACCAAATCCTGTGGAACACCAGTTCAGACACACTCAGGGGGAGACATGAAGCCATGTCACACCATCTGGTAGGATCTATCCACTTGGTGAGACTCAAACCATTACAGTGCTGATATTCTGATTCCAAGCTGTTCTAGAGCAGAGTACAGGATTCCCTGGTTGACAATTTCATATGCTAGAGTGGTTGAGGAGCACAATGACTGAGGAACGGGAGTCAGCTGTAGCCAACTGGAGAGCTTCCAGTACTGCAAGCAGGGCAGGGCTGGTGGAATGACTTAAGTGTTCTTGACTGCAGACTAATAACTGTTAAGGAGATCGTTCTGGGCAAGGAACACAAATAACAGGTTGCAGGTTATGTATTCCGGACTGTCAGACATGCCCTCGTTTGTATGATTAACATTTTGACTCCCATTTTTGTCTCAGCTATGTTTTTTTGTTTTCACAGAATGACATGTTACGCATTTCAAAGCCCCAACAGAAGTTGTGGGTGTTTGAGATAAACACAACATTTTCACACCAGAGGAAAATAGTGATGAAGGGAGGATTGACAAGTAGTGAAACACTTCTATGCTTATACAAATCCCTGTAATGCATGATTGAAATATCCAGGTCATCAGGCAACCCCGATGGGCTAAGCACAGACTTCAATCTTTCCTCAGAAAGAACCACCAACTGCTTTTGGGGGGGGGGGGGGGGGGGTTTTTNGGGGGGGGGGGGGGGGGGGGGGGGGGGGGGGGGGGGGGGGGGGGGGGGGGGGGGGGGGGGGGGGGGGGGGGACTTTAACAGAGTCAGTTGGAATATTTGTATTAAAATCAAATTCTATACCATATTCGACAAGGCAAACTGAATACATCAGTCTTAACCCCAGCATGACCTCTGTGTCTGAATCTAAATTAAAGACTGACCTTTACATGGACAGATCTTAGAAACTGGCAACGTATCAATAAGCATTCATCTCCAGGACACGTGCTGAAGACTGTGACTGAGACAGAAACACAGACAGATAAAGGAGAGCACCTAGAGGGGACATCTTTGCAAAGGACTAGTACAAGGGTTTAACAGCAAAAGGCAGGACAGGAACAGCTGAGTTGGTGAAGGGGACGTTACATAAACTGAAGCAGACTACTTGGAGCGGCCTACAGTTTAGGCATTATAAGAACAGGCCTTGTTCACGTCTGCAGGTGAGATCATGTATGGTCTGTAGTTTGCTCTGCCACTGACGCATTCCCGGAGTGACAGGAGAAAAATGATCCTTCCACCTTAAATCAGAGGAAGCCAATAAAAGGCACCTTGAGGGATTGCTTAAGAGAGAATGCTGAAAGATTTATTCCTGCTGTATTTTTTATCAAGAACAACAATAAGGAGCTGGGTTTGCTGCTAACACCAATAGAGAAAAACAATACTCTTGTATCAAATCAGTTTTCCAGAACCAAACATTTCCTAAAACCTGTATAATCTATTCCATAAATTTGATACTTGAAACTTTTCACGTCTATTTTCATTGAAATTAATGAGCACTTGTAAATAGCAGTCCCACTGTCCCATAAAGTGTAAACTTCATGGTGAACTTGCATATAAATAGGCCACCTCATCAGTCAAAGTATCCAAAGACTAAGACCAAAGAAAAGGAAAAAATTAATAAAAAAGATTAAGTTCATGAAATAAATCCTTGAATCCCAAGGCCTGCTGGCTTGTCTCCATTGTATCTTCTGTTTGGCCTGGCTTCATCTCCTCACTATTCACAAACAAGCACACTTTCTACTCTTTGATCTTATCAGCTGCCTACCCTAAATATGTCACTCTCCTGCTTGCCTCACCTCCAAGCTCCCGTCATTGCCCTCGATTCTGATCATCTCATTAGACTAGCCTGACTTGCCCATGAGACCCAGCAGGGCTTGGGTCCAAACATGTCCAGTCCACTGTGCCAACCCAAACATGTCAGGGAACAGGTACCTAGAAAATCAACCACAGAATGCAAATAAAAGCAGGACTGTGTCTGAATGACTGATGGAGAGTAAGAATGTAGATGATTGATTTTAGATTTAAGTTTATGAGCAAATGTGTGTGTGAGTTACGGACTTGTTCAGAAGGTGCGCGTGTTCATGTGCGTGTTCGGTGGTGCGTGATTTTCATGTTTCTCGAGATGATACACCAAACAGTAAGCGTAATGTGAATTTTCCATTAGTCCAGACTGCAAGATGGTTCCAAAACAGCAGAATAGGACACACTCAGTGTCAGGGGAGTTTTTCGGCAATAGAACTGGTGAATAAAAGCATAATAGTATTACAAAGCAGAGCCAATTTCACAAAATTCCAAGGCAGCAGGTATAGCAAAGCTGCAGATGCAAAATCAAGAGTGGTCAGCTACTGCTGTACCTCTAACTCAGGTTTTACTCATCACAGCTATAGGAATGGCTGGACAGGTAGCAGTGGAGCAGAGAAGCTAAAATATACTGGTGGCTGTAGTCTGAGAGGTAACTCATCTGTGGACAGGATTTGGTGGACTAGAGCCAAATGGAAATTCCTCCTTGTGAAAAATAAGAAATCCCCAGCCTCTTCTTGCCATTGATAAGAAATATTGGCCTTCGTCATGGCCTTGGACGTTCTCATGAAGTCCATTCAAAGGGGGGCCCGCTCAAACACTACTGGGAATCCCATTTGAGGAGCAGTGTCTCTCTTCTGCCCAGGAGGCCCTGCAAATGGTCATGTACACACTATGATGTTGTGGAAGAGGAAGGAGCTCCTTTGCTGTCACCTTGTGGGCATGATTTAGAGAGAACGGAAAAGAGAGGCTTGGTATGGAAAGGCCAAAAATGAGTAGCAGGGTATGCTGCAGAGATATATAATCCCAAAATTATCTAAAGCCCAAGAAAACAGACAAATTTAGTTGTTAAAAAACCGAAAGAAAAATAAAATACAAAAAGCCCTATCAGCACAAAACAATGAAAAGTGGACGTTATACCCAAGGACACGAGCACTGCTATGGTGACTTGCGTAACTCTGGTCATTTGTCCATTATGAATTTTACAACAGAACCTGAGACCTATACAATAGCAAGACTATTTTTCACATTTATATGTAAACATTTGCCCCATGCAGTAAGAATGCCTGTCAGGCAACCCAGCCAACATATGAAGCTGACACTGAATGGTTAAAACGTTTCTGCAGAACATCTTCACAGAAGTACAACCTGAGCTTTTATCTGGCCTTTGAAACTCTTGTGTGTATCCCATGCGTAATGTGCCACACTGCTCACTTCGAGACTGCCGGGACCAAGCATCAAGGTCCAATTTCACAAAGCTACACATTCTGTGGGACCAGCACCCATCTAATGTCATGAATCAGTTAATGGAAAGTTAATGGAAAACTTAAGAGGCACACAGTTCAATCAAGGAAGCATTTTGGAGAAAGGCAACTTCATAATAAAAACACACACACATATATATGTGTGTGTGTGTGTGTGTGTGTGTATATATATATATATATATATATATATATATATATATAGAGAGAGAGAGAGAGAGAGAGAGAGACCAGATGTTCAGCATTAAATAGCCAACAGAATTTCCATTATTATCCTGGAAATAATGTAAGCCAAACTGGCCACTGACAGATAGACCTGAACAAAGCAGACATTTACAGAGTCATTACACCCATGCATTTCGCTTGGATGACTAAAATTTCAGCCACTTTAGAACATGAGCGGGATCTCTCTTCAACCCCTCACGTAAAGCAGGACGGAGATTTTGAGCTGATCCCGGCTGAAGACATAAATCAAGGCATTAATATGCACAATGACCTCCTTTCAAGAGATGAATTGCCATAACCCTTTTAGAAAATGACAGCTGATGATTCCTCTCATCAACTAAAAGGTGTAAACTGCACCTGCAACCCATTTCTGACCAACATAAGCAAGTCTACACAACGCGAGGCAGACATAAGACGACCAGTGACCCATACATAGAAACCAGGAACTCACTGCTCACAGACACCTACAGTCTGCTTCTTTGGCAAACTTCACATTTCTGTTCTGCTTTAATGAGTGTTGGGGTAAAGTGTCCTGTGCCAGGTGACACAGTCCCAGACTCACCCCACACATACCCTGGACCAAGCAGTGCTTATCACAAGCCCATGAAAACAGTGCTACCATCACAGTAAGACCACCACAGCCACCCTCTGCCTTACCCACAGCTTGTTCCAGAAACATTTGCGGCTGTATTTTCCCTCTTGCCCTGTCGTTTTGGAGGAGTTTTTATTTTTAAAACATGTGGTTTTTACAGGGACACTGAATTCCCTGTTCAAGTGTTCAAACCTACAGCTGCATTTGGATGCAGCTTTGCACTATTTTTCTTCCCACATATTAAGGGAAGGGGTTAGTGTCCGCGTGCAGCATTAATTTAAACATATTACACCAATAAGAAGACAACCAGTTGATTCACATTAAGATGCCTCTATCTTTCTCCATGCCATTTCCAAGGGAAAACAGTTGGAGATGAACCTTAGCCTGCTAACAATTCAGGCACTGACATGGGGAACTGCTGACCTTGTGCCATAAAACTCAGACAAGGAGCTGACCCTTTGGTTATTAAGTTCTAGCTTTCTCTGACAGACCTTGAGAAGATCTCCAAAAGAAAACAGTAGGTCCCAGTGCTCTGAAACCTAAAAAGCTACAAGGAGATAGATGAGTTAAACTCTCCACAGTGGGACAGGAAAACATCAGGACCTGGTATAAAGCAAGAATTATACGACCCACTAATGCCCCTTTGAACAGCAACCAGGATAGAGTGTGTGATTTTTAAATATTTTCCTTAATGTTTTATAGCCCTTATATAAACCTCATGAGCTTTTATTAAACAGCAGTGCCTACGTACCAGGTATTTTGGCTTCCATATGCATGTTTTTTTTTCTGGTTAATAAATGCATTCTGTGGTTGATTTTCAGTAATGAATACCTTTTGGTGGCCGTACTACAGGAAGCCAGTGTGTTATGGGGAACGGCATCCACAGAGTGGGGCACAGCACTGCAATGTCACTGTTCTCACATCAGGTAAAGGGATATGGCTCTGGCACCACTATTTTCCCCGTCTCACAAAGGTACAGACAGATGTCTCCACATACAGTGTGGTTGAATCATGTCAAAGTACTCTTCTCAGAAGATAAAACTATGGGCAGTAAAGTAAAGCGGACATGGAGAAGACTGGTACCTTGATCTCGGGCCTTTTGGAATCAAGTCAGGATGAATATTTGGGGTTTGGGCATTTGTTCACATTTACCACTGTAATCTGTGAACTGAAACAGGCAAGATCTTCTCTCTACTGGAACATACCTCACCAAAAGTGTAAAAAATCTTTAAAAAAAAAAAAACCCATATCCTGCAGGGGTCATGACTGCTACCCATCTAACGACAGCTGACAAGTTGGGCAGCAATTAACATACCTATGAAAACGTTAACGTTGTTCTGAACCCAGCCTTATTTCGACCTGTGAAGATGGAATTCTACGGCTACAGCTCTATTAGCCAACTTTCAGTGTTTATTTTTAGATGGACTTAACATTAAATCCCTCATTCAAAAAAAGTTAGTCTACTCAAACAACCCACTGAAACGTGCCGGTGGAAAACCAAACATGAATAATTTGGTGGGTCATAGCGACTGATTGATATCTCAGCCAGGCCAGCCTTTCTCACCTGCCGACTGTTTGCACAGCGCCCGCCTCTGGAGAGGGCCATTACAAATTAAAAGCACGAGCTGTAACCGGATCTCTCCATTTAATCAAGGAAATCTCAAGAGTTGGCAGCGCTAATTATAGACTAAAATGCCTGAAAAACCAGGAATAAATGTGTTAAAATACCTTGAAAACAACTTATAAAAAATTATAAAGCGCAATTATAAGTTCAAAAGTATGACCAAATCACCTGTAGTTACACCACACAGCCTTTTTACCACCAAGAAAGTACCTGCAAGGACAGAGACATATCCAGCATGAAACCTAACTGGAGAGCTGGACACCCCCCTCAGCCTCACTAGTGGCATGGCCAGGATTAAGATACATCACAAAGCACACCGCTAGAGTGCAGAAGCATACGGCAGGAAGGAAGGCAGCAATCAGGGCTTACTTCATCTCCAGCACCTCCTCCAGGTGCTTCCTGCGCTCTGCACGCAGCGTGGTCAGGTGGGCTTCCTTCTCAGCCAGGGACTGCTGGGTGGACGACAGCTTGGCCTTCATGGACTCCAGCTCCTGCTTCACCTTCTCCATGGCTGCCAGCAGCTCCTCCATCTGCCCCAGGTGACATGGACATACACACACAGGTTGTTGCACACATAACGCAGCACACAGACAAGCAATTACAAGGCATGCACACAGAGACAGAAACACAAAGTGAGAAACACAAATGAAGAGAGACAAAGAAAAATAGGAGGGAATGTGGCGCACACACACCATTCCGAGACAGAAAAAGCAGGTCAGAATGTGAGATTAAGGGAAAGGATACACAGAGGACATGAACAGAGGAAGATGCACGGGTGTGTGTGTGCGCGCGTAGGCACACACACACACACACACACACAAGGGGGGGGGGGGGACAGAGAGAGAGAGAGAGAGAGAGAGAGAGAGAGAGAGAGAGAGAGAGAGAGAGAGAGAATTAGATGCGTCTCACAGAGCTCCTTGGGGCATGTGGATAGTATGTTGTTGGTGGGTGGGGTACAACACAACCTCACAAATGCAGAAGTATTACTTGGTACAAGGTATGTCACTTGGAAATTGCACAACAAATTATTCATGATTCTTAAAAGAAAACCTATTACCTAGCATAATAAGACCAAGTCAGTAAAGACTTGAATTCAATCTCCATTATACACCTGAAAGTAAAGGACATTTCTATTTTAATTTCAATGCGGCAAAGGCTGGATGTGTACAAGCCATCCCATTAAAAACACCAACAACGCCATCCAACAGCGTGGATGCTGCAAGATAAAACCAGACTGTTTTATATGAACTCAAATATTACTATTCATTTTACAACAGTAAATACTTCCATACTGTATAAATTACAACTACAGTAACATGCCACATTCAAGACAGAGTCCTACTCTTCCATGATGGGTTTTGCACCTCTGTAAAGAGTATCCCAACCATAGAATAACAGAGTAACAAAGCTGAGAAAATGATCCAAACAGATTCCATATCCTCTTTCTTTATCTTATTTTAATGCATGCACACTATTCTACCACTTTGTAACACACCTATACCCCAGTATCCAAGTGTATCTGGTTTATAGAAATGACCTGAATACACAATAGACAATATGATTTATTCAGGGTCCATCTGAGAAAACCTAATTCATTTGCCCAAAATATCTCTGACACCCTAAAATACCTACTTCAGTGTGATAAACAACAACTTAAACACCAATTACCTAATTATCCGTTTGTGAGGTAATTTCTATCCATTCATGTGTTTATATGCAGTTACTTTTTTATTTTGCATCATACATCTGTTTCTGTATTAGCAGTAAGGCCGACAACCATTTAATAGTCAATTTTATGCACAAAAAAAGGAAATGAAACCAATATAAAATAGAAAAAACGATACACTTTACCAACTGTAATGGGCTGTTACTGTAATGATCTGTTACTATGGGACATTGGAACTGAAAAGAAATGAACAAAATGACAAAGTGGGTTTGAATCCAGGCCACACGAGGCACAGACAGCCACACAGCTTTGCACTCTTACTCGTGCCAGTTTTGAATATTTCTCTGATGAGGTTTGGCTTTGCTCGGATAGAACTTGTTATGCTGGGACTTCTCGACTTGTATATGGAGTCAGGTATTAATATATATTGCTCCTTTTATCGGGACCTGGACAAGGAGCTTGAATAACTGGGTCTAGGGGCATTTCACAACACGCATGACATGCTGGCAAAAAAACAAAAAAAAAAACCACAGACTACAAAGGTTAAGTCACATAAATGATATTTCCACAACCAGCGATTCACCAGGCATTTCTTTACGTGTTAAATCGACTGGGTTTTGAACAGGTGTGCTGGGAAAACGCTCAAACCCAAAAATTAGGAAGGAAAGCAAAACAAGAGACACAGCTAAACACTCAAAACTTTCGCTATAAAACGGTGCTTATCTCTACGGGTTCCAGTGGACTTCATGCATCAGTTACTCACGATGACCAAACAGCAACAATAACTATGGTGTTTACACTGAGAATGACGCACACAAAGCCTCTGCCCAGCCAGGACTAATGCTCTGACACCCCCGTGTCTACCTATATGCATGTGTACAGGTGAGTGAGCAGTTCTGCCAAGTGTCAAGGTGTGACATCACAGTGTAGATGCTACCCTCTACTGAGTCTGCAGATGCAGCGGGGAATGTGTCCACTGAGACCCTACTCGCGAACATAACTCACGGAGCTAATGTACCTTGCTTGTTTCAGGTTCTGAGCAGTAAACCGTATGCATTCAAACTCTCGCAGCAAATTTATAGCTGCCTGTTTTTGTGTCTTGTTAGTCAGTTTTTTTGTCTGCATTTATTTAGCCACTCTCTTTAGAAATCCATTACAATAACATCTAAAAATATCCTAAGGGGAACTTTTGAAAGATTTCCTCCACTATTGGACAAACTCAAAAAACAGTTACAAACATGTCTGTGGTGTTTTTGAAGACGGTCTATTCTACAATAATACACATTGGAAACAGCAAGAAAGTCAGAGCTGCGAGATATAAATCTGTTGATTAAGCAAAAGCCACTAGCTTATTAAAAACATGGTCCAGCAGCAAATCGTACGGAAGGGTCCGGGGTTGAAAGGGTCGGAAGGGGCTGGGGTTGAAGGCAGTCTTATATTCCAGGGTAAGTGTTTTCACCCTGAGACAGCCTGGCCTCTCACACGCTGCTGCTTTCTTGGCGTTACAAGGGAGATGGTTTGGTTAATATGACTGGCAGCACTGAACTAACCGCAACTGTTTGGGAACAACCAGCACAAATTAGATTACACTCAGTGCCATACAGTCCATCCACTTCACAACCACCCATCCCTGCTAAAGACCCTCTTTGTTTCATCATACTGACATTTCAAGGACAGCTACCCCAAGGACCAAAATGAAGTAACATTGTTTCCCCTTGGACCAAATACACATAGCCACCCACAAACACACAAATCTAGCTGTGACAAAGACAGCATTCCGACATCTGATGACCTTGTGATTTCTCTGCAGGAGACATGCTGTATTCATATTGGAGCTGAGAAACACATTGTGTAAATCACAGACCTACATCATCACACACATCAAGATGCAGACAACTGGGGTTTATTAAAGGCCTGCAAAGGATAGGATTTATAAATGAAGGGGGGAAAACCAACATTTCTAAACCCAAAAACTGTGGTCATGTAAGAAAGTGAAACAATGACTGTGACCTTCAACCCCAGACTGTACTTCCCCACTAAAGAACACTTGAAAAATAGACTTGAACGCTTTCCAGGACCCGCCTTACAAACCTGGATAACCTTGTAACTGACAGTTCCACTGACAATGATGGCCCCCACAACCCCACCCAGCATTACAAGAATTACAAGGATGACAGACAAATCGTGCAAAAATCCAACTAACTCACCAGCAAGCCTTTTTGAGAACAGCCAGGGTCCCAACAACCCTGTCTAAACCCTGATGTTACCCTAGTCATCAGCTCAGGGCTGACACCATGAGCTGCACCCTGCTCTCAAGTGTAATAATTCTGAAGTTGAACTGAGCTACGCGTGCGCACGCACACACACGCACGCACGCACATACACACACACAATGTAAAACATCCACTTCTAAGCCCCTGCAAACAGTCCCACTTGAAACTGAACATAAAATGTTCCATCAAAGATGGCGGTTATGAAAGGCAAGTCTTGCTTCCGAGGCTGTAGAAGAGAGCAGATGGTGAAGGTGTACCTGCTCCTACTTGACAAAGCACTGCAAGAACAGACCATGGAGCATGTGCTCAAGCTCTGTGTGTGCAGATGGTGAGCAGTACAATGCTGAGGTCCAGGAACCAAACTCAGGCAACCTTTGCCCCCGTGCCATGGATGGTGGGAGTGAGTGACCGTCTGTGCAGCAGTCTCTAGCAAGAGATGGCGCTGCTATGCTTCTTTTCACTGACTAATCCGTCAGAGGCTAAAGCCTTCTGGAAGCACAGCTGTTATTGCAAAATGCTATCCTGTAAAAGGGATATATAGTGGCATGTACCGAGTCAGGAAGAGGAAGAACATTAGAAGGATCTGACATTTATACCAGAACTGATCTAGACTGTTTGGACCTGAAGCTTAAAGCCCTACCTCGCACAGTCATTTCGACCACTCTGCTGTATCTTAGAATTTCCCAAAATTCACATCTACAGAGAGTACAAGAAGTGCGTACCAGCAAGCAGACTTTTAAGAATGAAAGAACAATGCCTGCAGGCCACACCACTCACCAATATTTCTTCTTCACAGAGACATCACAAAAGTCAGCAAATAGTCAAAGGCTATATGCTATTTTATCGACGTCATCAAAAAAAAAGGCCTTTCTTTTGCCTTTTGGCTGTTTTTGTTCGTCCTCAAAATAAACTACAGATGTTTCTCACCTTGTAAAAAGCTGCTTGGAATTAAAACACGTACAAGTCAACATGCGACAGCCTCTCTGGAGGCCAGCTTGAGTAGAGTCTCCCATGGTGAGCTATGCCCCACACTCATTTCCTGCATGTGCAGCCAAAATATCAGGAGCTCAGTATTCAAAAGGACTTGTGGACCAGCTGAAGGAAAGAGGAGCTTGGTGCCCAGTAACATGTGCAAAGGCTAAAACATTTGATACAAAATGCATGATTGTTTCAGCTGTTTCAGATATTGCTGGCATCTTGTAAGAGAGATTAATAGCTGAAGAAACAATCAGCCAAGAAACATCCAACTCATGTATGATGCAACACTCAGCATCCTTCTCTCATACGCTCGGCCCCGTACATAGCAAGAGTAGTACTCTCAATCTACACTAACATACCATTGACAGAAACACACGTGTAGTCAATTAGCCTCAGACATCCTTAACCATCTGCTAGAAGCTAACTTAGGCAGTTTGGGCCTGCAGTATTCCCAAGTGTAAACATAAGGGCCAAAGAAATCACATATCTTGAAATGAGTACACAACACTTAAGTCCACTGCTGCCTTCTGACCTTGAGAAAAGTACAGTAATTATTTCCTCAAGGAGCATAAACAGGTTGAGAAGCTTGGTTCTCGACCATTTCATAAATATGCTTTATTGTGCTTAATTCAGTCCTTTTTTTTTTTTTTTTTTAATTCTTCAGTAGTGGGGAGCTAGACAGGATTTCATCCACTATCAAAACACCAACCTTGCTCTGAAAGGCTACGCTAAGTGCCAAATTCAACAGGCCAGACCCTGGTCTGTGCTTGTCTTCTGGGTGCAAAAGCCTATGGCCATGTGGTTTACATTGGACAGCAAATTCATGTTACTTTCCCAACAGAGTTTGAAAACCCAGAATTCACTTGTTGAGGTCTCAATATGAAAGAATGACAAAAAACAGCATTACAAAGCTGGTTTTAGGGGACTTTTTTATGTCCAGCTGTTTGAGTCAACAGAACTCCAAAATGTCTACTTACCAAGTAACAGGACCAAGCAGCAGGTGTCATAGTCATTAAGGATCTGGATTTCAGATTTGAAATATTTAGTAAAAGCATCCAGGTGTAAATTACATATCCAAAGGATGACAGCCTTATCAACCACCTTCTACATATGAAGTACAAGACAAAAATGGAACACACAGAAGGGAAGAATACACAAGTTATACCTTGAACAACAGTGCACCAAATTGAGGCAACGTCCCCATAAAAGAAGTGGGAATGGGAAGCACAGAAAAAAAATTGGGAAAGTATTCCAGGTGAAATAAATTAACACACAAATAGTCCTGGGACAAGAAGGAGGATTAATGGTTTCATACCTTGAGCCACTTAAAGGACGCGTGGTTGTAGTCATGCATTGGTTCATGTAAGTACTTCAGACAGGCAGTGAGTAGCAGAGAGATGACAGAGGAGAAATAGAGAAGAGAACATTATGTGAAACCTAAATCAAATCAGAGCCAAACAAAACAAGAAAAAATGCTGGCATAACTTTTTTTGAGCAGATCACAGCAATGAGAACTGGAAGCTGAGCTACAGAGCATCAGAAGACAAATATGCCAATGAAAATGGTGGTGAGGAGATGAAGAGAGACAAAGAAGGTAAGGGTGTGGAGCCATCTCACTCAGCCACACCAAGTGAACAAAGACGATGAGAGGAATGGAAAAGGGAGCAGAATTATTTTTTTTCCCCAGTCTTTCAAGGTCTACAAAAAGAACGATAAAGTCAACCTCAATGCTGGTTTATGGGTTTGGCTGTATGACTCTTGAGAGCATCACCTTAGCACAAGGAAGTGACAACAGGGTCATTAACAGCCTCAATCTGAACTGAAATCATGGGAATGGGGAGACAATGAGAAAAGAAGATGTATACATCCCCAAAGTGAACAATCGGGTAGGAGAGAGGAGAAAAGATGCTGATTGTTCAGGAGAGGAAGAAACAGTGAATGTATTCTCCTCAGCTGTCTCTTTAAGACATGAGGTGAGCAGGAGTGGGGTAGGTAGAACATACAGATACACATGGATCAATGAACCATGGACCACATCTCCAAACCTTACACAGCAACCAAAGAAAAAAGCATATGAATAAAACACACGTGCTGTGGTTCACTGTAATACTGCACCTCTGTGTGCCACCTTTGCGTGTGTATGCATGCACTCATGTACATTTTCACTGCTGTGGGGAAGTGTTTTGTGTGGAAAGAGAAGATCCAGAGTTGTAACATAATGATAGGGAAGTGGGACTTTTAGGAACCTGGGTGGAAATCACACAGTACTAATAACAAATTCTAACTGTCCCAGGGACTAGGTTCTCAGTGCAGCCAGTGACAAGGACACTTAACTTGCCCCAGGCTGCCACAAGGACTGGTCTCTTGTTTCGACTATTGCAGGAATTATTCCATCTTTCTGGCTTAACCTCGCAGCACCTAACCGGGAACAGTTTATATTCCCAGTTTAACAGCCACTCACAAATCATCCTGGCCTCCAACAATGACCGGCTTATCGTGTTTTTCAGTTACAAACAAAAAATTACTACCACAGTGCGAGTATACAGTAGACAGTCTACCTGGAGATTAAAAGATATCCTAGTTAAAGATTCAAGTTCCAGGAGAGACCCTGCTGTTACACTTCTAAATGAGCTTGCCACCACTTAATACCACAGTCATTTTGGAAGTAAATGTCAACTAATGAATGAAAGAGCATGTATAAATAAATAAAAAAATAAAATAAAATAAATAAATAAATAAATAATTCCAAAATAGAAAATCAAAGCTCCTCTTCTATATCGCATCTTTGAGTTAAATCCTGCTATAGCTAATTCTATACAGGGTCCTACGTTATTCAGCCCTAAGCAGAGCCTGTCCACATCGCCCATGTAAGGAGCTTTCTTTGTGGAAAGTGTGCACAGCAATGACAGCGGCCCAACCTCCTGTTTGGCCTCTATGGCACTGGCAGCTACCATACACACCCACCTGAATAATTGTACTCTAGGGGTGAAACAGAAGTTGTTCAACCTGATCAAAACTGGGAGAGAATCACAGATTGCAAGACCTAAACCGTGATGTGTTCTCCATGAGGCCATGCTAACCAACCATGCAGGAGCCTGAAGATGTGTGACAAGAGGATCAGTTCAGCTTGCCAAAACTTCACGGGGAGATCACTGAAGCTAGGAACTGGAGTTTGGATCTGGAGTGGCACAAACTGTAGACTTCTCTTTAAGTACCAGATCCTGCTGTGAGCCCAAATTCCTACAGAACCGTGAATTAAGCTATCAATTAATCCAAGAGGCAAATCTTGATGATCTTTGGGTTTGCTATTAACTTTTGTTCTGGCACCCCTTCACAGTCACCTGTATGACTTTTACTTCTTGCAGATGCATTACAAACATGTAGTTACAGAGCACACACACAAGAAAACAGCTCTGTAGTTAATGCATTTAAAATTAACTACAATTTGCACCATCTGTAATAATTACTTACTGAACAAAGACTGACTGAAAATACTTAGGTCAGCTGGATCAAGTCAGGTATGCTGGTACAGAGATACGCTGGTATGCCAGGGGGATTTATGATAGAGGTATTTTTTAATAGACCCTTGAGATGAAGCCTGTTTCACTGCAATCTTGTGTGAAGTCGATGAATTTAGACCAAACATCCATCATTGACATCATGAACTCAACGCAAGCATGAGAATCTCATCATAACAGCTGGTCTTTCAAGCATGTGTACTCCCAAAACCACAGGAGGTATCGGGGTGGCAGAGCAATTTACAGGACTTCACTCATCTCACTCTTTTTCCTTAACTGCTCGTCCTTGTCAGGGTCACATCTGTCCAAAGCCGCTCCAGGAATCATTGGGCACTAGGCCAAGAAGGTGTACTTAAAGTGACCAGTTGACCTGAAACAATTGTTTTTGGACTGTGAGAGGAAAGCAGAGCACCCGGAGAAAACCCATCCAGACACAGGGAAAACCTGCAAATTCTACACAGATTGTGCCAGATTTAAATCTACGCCCAAACAGCATATGCGTTCTGAGGGGACAGTGCTGCTCACTGTGCTATTGTACCCAAATTATAAAAACTGCCCCTTTACAATTTTCCTGGAGCAAATTTGGATAACTAACTTTTTCATGAATAGTAGGGCTTTAAACAATAGTACTGGGAAGGGCTTTAAACAACAACCTTCAGGATAGCGGTCCGTTACTTTAACCACTATTTTACCTGCTATAAACTACAGAGACTCAGACACAATGAAACACACTGGAATTAAACTTTTTTAGGGTTTTGTGGTTTTTCAGTCGAAACACACTATGGGTGACGCTAAAAATCAGGTCGGGAACACAAGGAATAAGTTCAGGAATAAAGCAGGCCTTGGATTTTTTGTGCTACTGTACCAGTGTTAGAAACCACCTAGTTAACATAGTCTGAGTTTAACACTGGGTGATGCAAGTTAAAATATGGTAACAGTGCATGCAGAAGGTGTCTGCATCAGAGGATCGGCTAGACAGGTAAGTCCCGGTATACGCAGCTCAGGTATATACAATTTCACTATAATGCGGGTAAACGTTTAAGACCAGCTACCAGTTTGTTTGACAGACACCCCACTATAGCACAGAGTTTCACAACACAGTGTTAGAAATTCATCTGCAAGAAATTTTAAGTGCACATGTTGTGCAAGAAGCTTGTTCCCATCCTGTAGGGCCTTGTGACTGAACACAGCAAGCTGTAAGGAACGTACTTTGCTAATATTCTGTATCAGGTTCGCTTTGTTTTTACGCATTTGTGCAATGCTTCCATTTTTACCATATAAATAAAATGTAATTTGGCAAAATGGGGCAAAAAGATAGAAGAGTAAGTAAAAAAAATTAAAAGGAAATAAAGCATGAAAAGCACATATGATTGGACTGAATATTTGAAGTGATCAAAAGAGATGACCCACCTACCACAACTCACAGTCAACTGTTCTTATCTCTGGTGACTACAGTAACAGCTCAATACAGTATATTGTCGTTTCTTTTAAACTGTTCACTTATTCTTTTATCATAAATTTTGCGCTAAGCAGCACAGTTCCTGTATAGCTGAGCTACGTTCTTCTGCACAATGCAGTTGTTGCTCAACTATGTGGCACTCTGCCCCGCAGGGTCATTGCCGCATTGTACAGCTCAGTGCTGCACGTACTTCAAGGTGCTCGATAGTATTTTAGTGATATTTGGTAAAGTTGGCTTGGGGTTTTTGGATGGGCTGCAAACCCATCATTATTTCCCCCCCCATTTAAAATAATGTAAAATAGAATCCCACTATAAGCAATTATGACGTGTGCAGCATTTTCAGGAATGAATTAAGGGTGTTCACCTATATTTATTAACTGAACTGGGCCATAAAAGATACTAGAGCAGCCTGAAGCCAAAACCGCCAAGCTCAGGAACAGCTTCCAACCTCAGGCTGTCAGGCTGCTGAAGTCCATCATCTCAAGCACCATCACCCATAACCACTGAAATCCATCATATGTTTGTGTGTGTCTGTATGTTTTGTTTATGTTTGCATACCTGTGTGTCTATGTGTACATATCTATATTTTTTGTGTGTACATGTATGTTTGTATATAGTTTATATATATATAAATCTTTTTGTATTTATTTATTTATGCACTATCCTCAATTAATTTTTCTCTAATTTTTCTCCTGCCTCTGTTCTGTGCATCATGGACCCGTGGACCTTCACTTTGTGCCCCCTTGTGAATCTGTGGTGTAAGGGTGCTCGACAATAAACAATTCTTGATTCAAAGAGAAGAGGTCCTGGTTCTGTTCTGTACCACAGTACCACAATCCCTAAGCACAACCACGTCAATATAATGAGAAATGCTAATTAGTCCCAGGCCTCTATAAATATATATTTTCACTAGGCAAATAAATGATGAAAATATAAAACAGTATGCACCATAAGCAGGGACTTCCTTTTGAAACATGGGCAGCTGGCCAGACAGACCTTGCCATGGTGCCCACCTGTTTCTCTGCATGTGTGCGGGCGGCCTCCTCTTGTGCCAGCACCATCTCCCGCTCGGCTGTGATCTGCACACTCTCACGCAGCGCTTCCTCCAGCTCCTCAATGCGGTCATCCTTCTGCCGTAGGGAATCCTGGGAAAACAGAGGGGTCATGAAGGTCACACCAAGCTCAGAGGTTTCACACATGTTGGGTTACAACAAAAATCAATTATGCCAGAACAACAGCGGAAGTATTTCGAATTGAAGAAGGGGAAAAAACGTGCTGCGCAGGATGACTGTTCTGTGATATCTGTGTCCTCTCCTTTGCTCTCCTCTGTTCAGTGTTCTTCAATAATTACTTTCTTATTTCACAGCTGTGAAACTGGACACACTAAATATGTGAAGTAGGAAAAAGTAGTTTCATTGGTGATGATAAACACTGAAATAAGTCTAAGAAAACCAGAATCTCCCTCAGTGAAAAGAGCCCACGGTGAAATCTCATTCAGCACAAGTTGATATTATAAGAGATGACAGATACTCTCCCACAGTGGCTTATAAAAACCCAGACCCTCCATATTTCCAACACGATTCATCTGGGTTCTCGCAGCCTTGTGAAACTCAGAGTCACATAAAACAAAATCATGCAGCACAAGCAAAATCAGACATGATAAACCCCCCAAAAACCTCCATGAAAAAAACTTTTATCCTATTGTCTTCTTCCTGATAAGACAACCCTTTGATGCCCAACACGCGCTAAAATACAACGATGGACTCACGACTGGATGAGACTCAAAATCGTTTAATTCAGCAGCCATCCTGAAAGACTTAGCATGCAAATGCTAAGCAAAAGCTTCCCAAGTAAAGAAATATAAAGTAAGAGTTGAACAAATGACTGCAACACGGGGGTCATCTCAACCAGATGAAGTCAAACTATGATGGTGGGCAATGAAGTGTTGCTGTGGTAATGTGTAAATCCCCTTGTCCTCAAAAACAGCGTGGTGGCACCCCCTGCTAACAGCCTGTGATCATGTTCCTGGCAACAAGGATGTTTGGGTAGGGGGGCACGCACCACCAGTCACCAAGGTACCACAAATCACTCGTAAGACTCTCTGGCTCTGCTGTTCAGTTCCACGTTGCCCTGTGTGTGCTTGGATCCAGTTTCCCGATAACCTGCTAAAACCCTTAACGAAAAAAAAAAACCCGACACCTTCCACTGGGTACTGCAGGATGGAAAGGTGGGAGGAACAATCTCACTGTTAACCACTGTCACGGTCTCACCCGAAAGCAGCCCCTATCGCAGACATGTACCCCACATCCCCCCACGATAGACGACACCCATCTGAGCCCATTACATCTCCCCACTACATTCCTGTCTCCTTACTCTCATCTTGGGCTTTTTTTGTATTGTTTTTTTGCTGTTCATGTAACTCTTGCTTCAGCCTGAGGGAAACCAGTTGCATATGTCCCTGATAAAACTGCATATTTCTGCCACTGAAGTCAGAACTTACTGGAAAGCAGAGGCTATTGTGGGTCAGGGGTCAGGGCAAACAATGAGGTACACATTAAACAAGGTACATGCTGCTACACTCCCCCTTTCTACTCTCATCTCAAGAAAAACCGCAACAAACTCTGGGTTGACTTGAAGTGACAGTAATCCCTTTTGTTTAGCTGATATCTCATTATGTAAAGACTTGTGCCAAAACCTAGCCAGGCAATGGAGGAGAACACACCTCAGAACAGCTAAAATTGGAGCCATGTGCACACTGATGCAGAGCAGCATTGGGACTTCTGGCCACTTTGCACACTGACATTCAGCAGACAAGCTAGAAGGTGCTGGTAAAATGGGCCATAGCATGAACATGGAGAATATCTTACAGATGACATGCCTTAGAAACTCATGAGATGTCTTGCATCCTTTTTTTTCCTTAAAGCTCTTATCCGGTTCTGGGTGGGATGCACATAGTTAAGGGACACACACTCTGTGCAAACAAGCAGAGTGAGGTCAGATACTCCAGTTTGCACGCACACCGATGCAGCCACAGGGGGGCACTGCCGTGAACCTCTCTGCAGGCATCCGCCACGTTAAAAAGGACGGGTAAAAGCACAGAGAAACTGGAAGCCATATAAAGCAAAGCGGTCAAACTGGCTAAGCTGCTCTCATCCAGAGACGGATCTGGGCCGGCCTCTGCAGATGTCCCTTGGAATTTATGTGATCTTGGGAGAAGATCCGAGCAGCTGCGCTCGTTGCGGCTAAATATTTACGGACGTAGCGGAACTCAAAAGTGGAAGCAAGTTGGCTGGCGGAGATGAGGGCCCCGGCAGCCAACAGCAAGGAAACATCAAACAAGTCAACAACGCAGTTGAATAAAGAGGCCCTTGGAAGTGTTTTACAAACAGCAGCACGGGGGGGGGGGGGGGGGGGG
>UFQX01000374.1:43273-117362 GCA_900497675.1 Arapaima gigas | reverse complement strand
GGGGGGGGGGGGGGGGGGGGGGGGGGGGGGTATGTGAACATGATCTTCAACACCCTGTTTACACACATTCTGCACTACAATAAGGCTGTCGTTCCTGAAGCCTGTACCCAAATTCAAGCCCCAGTGTCAGGAAAAATGGTGTTGTGTAACTGTCTTCAAAGCTGTCGTCCCTGCTGAGGGGGAAAAGGGGCTAACCAGGAACCAGGCTACAAACAAACCCTAAAGCAGGCACTGGGTAGGGGAATCGGAGAGAGCGGTGGGAACCACACTGACTGTTTCCATTAATGAAAATAAGCGGTGAGCTGAAAAGGCTGCTCTGCCACATCAAAGTGGTCTCATCCTCTAATCTCTGCTCACTATCAGTAATGGAGCGAGCAGGATGAACACAAAGCTGGCTTGAGAAGCTCTTTCTGAGTCAAGTCCACTACACTGCCTTGTGAAGTACTGCAGAGAGCAAAGTGTTTACCCCAAGCAGACACTCAGCTTACATCCTTGTGTCCTCTTTACTCCCTCTTGTACAATAACCTTGTTAGCCGTGTCTCTCAAGACAGCTTCCCTTCCTTCAGAAGAACCCTTGCCCTCAACATGGAGAGATACCTTCAGGGATGCACAGTGATATCAGAATCATACATACTAGCTGATAATTGTTTAAATTAAATGCTATTGGCATCAGACTGATGGTTAGATTTATCAGTAATTCAGACCAATACTTGAGGAGGCATTCGCTGTGATGGCCAGAACATTCAGACAACACTGAGCTAAGGCACAAAAATGTCTGCAGTGTGCAAGCTTTTCCAAAGCAAGTGGCAGTGACATAAAATATGCCATTTGTAACACTTACTGAACTGAAGTGTTGTGTGGAGGGACCAAAGTATGAAATTTCTATACCACGGACTTAATTACACACTTGAAAACATGTCACCATGGCAAATCCAGAGACTTCCTCAAGGCAAAAGAGGGGAATCCTACACCACCGTACACAAAACCAAACACTTCAGCTCCTCAGTTATTCGATCAATTCCTTGAAAAAAAAAACTAAGAAATTTAACAAAGTCAGCCCAAAGGCTAAAACAATTAATCCAAATGTGATGGAATTTATCGCTGTGGATGATCAACCATTCTCTGTTGTAGAAACCACAGGGTTTTGGTGGCAGGCTGAGCATCTTGAGCTCCATTCCTTGATACCCAGTTATTATTTCTTTGTTGTAGTCCTTACAGAGCTACATTATATAGTGGCAAGTCACACATTCCTTGCTGACAATGTCACAGGCATAAAACTTCATCACGTCTGATCCTAGTCCTGTGAGTGTGCTCACTTTAACTGCTCAGTGAATCAACTTTAATTCTGAATTACAGGAAGGCCATTTTGCACAAATGCTCCAAATCACACACGCGCACCGAGCTCTCTGTGGTATCCCATTTACTTCAACGATTGTACATAGTTTGCGAAACTGAAATGTTACACAAAAAGGTTAAATTTTTCTGGAAATTTCACCCAAGCAGATCTGGTCCTATTTTTCTCTGCCTTTTGTAAATGTGTGTACAAGCATTGGCAGACAGGTAAACAGAAATGATCAAATATCAGCATCTGTCCAGAATTCCCATATCAGTGCATCCCTAGATACCTTGCAATAGCTGTCAAGAAAATGATGAGGGTGACTGGGACAGGGACACAGCTAAATAAATGGGACTTTACAATTATTGTCCCACATCACCATCATGCCATTCATCCCACTTAAGTATCTCCTTGATGAACTGTCAGCCAACAGCCCCATTGCCAGCACCTTTTTCTCTGAAGGAATGGCCACTTTCTTGATACACGTCAGCAGGAAGTACAGGGAGCTTCCAGGGGTCCTGCTGGGATCTGACAACAAACTGCTGGGACTTTATCCACCTGCCACCCGTACAGGACATGTTCTGAAAGATGTTTCCGCTATCGGGAGCAGAACAGCCATTTATGGGGGATGTGGAGCACTGGGGTAGGTTTGTTTCAATAACCAAAACTTATCATGGAAAAACACCCAGTACACAGTAATCGGCCCACTTATTTTTCTCAGCAACAAAATCGTTTCAACATCCCTAAGGCAAAAAATGCACCAAGGTGTGGAGGTGGAGGGGATTTCACATTTGAATGGGATTAAAATACACAAAATACAGTTTCAGAGAATGAAAAGAGTTGTGATAAGCAGGACTAGGGATATGCCTGACAAATGAGGAGAAGTGGATATCAGACAGCAGAATCCAGAGCACAGACCCAAACCCTTAGCTGGAGATTGTGGGTCTCAAAACCACATGCACACACAGTAGCTGCTGAGATTAAACGCAGAAGCTATCTGTAAGGCTGATGACATCCTTTTTATGTCTCCTACCACCCCATGGCTGCCAGTCCATGTCCCAGAATATGTCTCTCATATCAGACAAACCCATTCACAGACACTGTTACTTCAACACTCCCGTTGCAGTGCTGACCTCTTCCGAGGGTGTGAGTCTCCCAGTCTCCTCCTTTCATACCTCACCACATGATGTTAGGACAAGTACTAACTTTATAACTGCCTTCAAGTGTGATTTTGAAGAGTCTGTACTCAAGCAGCATGGAAAGTAACCTTGCATTTTTTTTTTTTTTAAACAGAGGAATCCATGCTGCTTCTATGTTGTTCTACCTGTGTCTTTAACAAACCAAAGTCACTTTGGTAAATATTACAGAGCTAACAGACCTGAAAATTCTGCTCCATTTATATAAAGTTCTCTGCTGACTCAAACAATTTTCTCTTTCAGAGCACATATTGATCAATGCTGTCGAGTCAAACATGAAAGGGATGACATGTAATTCACAACTCCTTGTGTACCACTGCTCAGTATCTACAGTTGCTCTCAAACTGCAGATGATAGGACAGTAGATGCTGGAAGGACAGTGGAACTCAAACTCTTGAGCAAAAAAGAAGAGACAACGTCCACAGCTGAGAGGAGCTCAAAAGGACTTTACACTTTAAAGCACCAAGCTAGATGTGTTTTATCTGCAACAAAAGCTTTAAAATAGCATTGCAACCAGATTGCTTCGGGTTCATCAACTCCTTCACCTGTCAGCTGTGTATGTAAGCATGCACGTGAGTCCCTGCGTGTTTTGTGTGTTCATACACAATGAGGCCTCAGTTCAAAACTGGTCAGGGCCATGAATGTCCTCTTTTTGTTAATACAGTCTCTCCTTCTCCTACAGAACAGGCCTTTATTCCACTACCACCCAAACCCTTGATTCCACAGATCTAATGATATATTGTCCATCTAGAGGAGATAATGGTCTAAGGTACCACTCAGTTCAACTGAATATATAATGTGGGCGAACCCAGTGACCAGTGCAGAGTACAAATCACATCTCAGCTTCTTCAGTAAAAGTAGAAACAAACTAGGAGCCTCTCCTAGTTTTTTTCTTTTTTTAATCCAAGACAAAGGGAAAAAAATAAAACACAACAAAAGCTTTCATTAGTTTTTCAAACTAATGAGAACACTTAAGCATACATGCCTGAGTACAGTACGAGCTCCAACCTGCCTCAGTGAATCAACTGGAAATGTATCACACACATTCTACCTGGACTGATCATGGCCCTGAAGCCACTGGAGCTCTGGGCCACATGAGGACTGGAAGCTGGGGCAAAGGTGATCATTCTCTGTGCCTCTTGCTTGTCTCCAAAGTCAGCAGCAGCTACTATGAATACGACCGCTCCCCAAACGACACCCAGAAAACAAGACCCCCCCCTCCATCTATTCTGGAAACCTCTCCGTTTAGCAAAAATGCAAAACCAGCATCCCAGTAACCAACCCAATTTGGCCCAAGCTGACCTTCCTATTTCTCTCATTCCAGCCACAGCCCTTCCAAAAGGTTGCCCCAGAGGGGCTTGCTGTTGAAGAGAGGAGAGAATGGGGAGAGAACAGAAAGTCTGTTTTCTGTATCTAGAAACAGTGTTTGCTGATCTAGGACCAGGGATGAGCAAGGGTACCATTGTATTCCTGGTCCAATCCACCCAACTCGGGGCCCCCAGGTCCTCAGCCAGATTTGAAAACCACACTGGGTAGAATTGGGGGGGGTTGTGAAACATATGGCCCCATGGTCAGATTGCAGGTCTGGTCTAGCCTTGAACCCAGGGTCTGCACTCCTGCACGAGTTCATCCCAAACCACAAAACACATAAAGAGCTGCCTGAGACAGTAAAACAAAAACATGAAACCAAAGAGGCGGGGACCAGACAGAGAGATAGAGTCAGAAGAGGGAAGAAAAGTGCATGAAAGAAAGGACCTTGTTTTCCTGAGCTCTCAAAATTGGGGGAGGTGGGTCACACAATTGATTAGTCTTTGACGTTTGTACAAATCTTGTCAACTGGTGACAAAGAATCACCCCCTACTTTGGCACAAGTCAACAAGGGAGTGACCTTCAGTGAAACCAGCCGTGGTCGCCAAACCCAAAGCAGGCCCAATGCAAGCCAAGGACCACCCCTCCGTGTGGCAAAGCTGCTGTGTGCAGGATTGTGGGTGTGCAGGATGTGGCCTGGGCAAGTAGGTTGTTGCTTCAGCTTGGAGGTTCTGTGAAATCCATCCAGTTACATTGGGTCATCATGGTGGCGCCCACTGCAACCTGCTGTTTCCTTCATCCCAGCTACCAGACCCAATAACCCGTGACCAATTAAGCCTGTTGTATGCCAAGTCTGCTCTGTCATCTCTCCACACCTCTAAGGAACACAGTGTGGGGAAGTGAAGGAAGGCCAGAAACTGTAAGTGGTTTGGAGAGCAAAGCGTGGGCATAGCAGGTGTGTAAACTTGTCTCAAAAGAAGGAGCATAGCAAGATGAAGCAGTGAGAATAGGAGTTACTATCCTGGGGCCATGAAGGACATCTTTGACCACGGCTTGATGGCAAAGTAGCACTTGACTAGCTAGACTCCTTGAGGACAGAGACTCACCTTCACCTGCTGGGAGCTCTCATTGATGTTGTCCTCTCTCTTGCGTGCCTCCTCCATCAGCTGGGCATTCTTATTCTTCTCCATCTGCTCTTTGTGCTTCAGATTGGCAACTTTCTTACTCTGATCTTTCATCTGCCTACAGGTAGTAAGCACAGGAGGGGTTGGGGTAAAAGACAGTCATTACAGTATCAATGCTTAAAAACCACAGCATACAGCATACAAGGGCCTAGATGCAATGGATATAATTAAAACAGTAACAGCCAAATAAATGTGAAGCAGCTCCAGAAAATAAAAAATCCAATGAAAAATATTCCTAGATTTAAGACTCAGAAGATGCAAGAAATGTTCCAAATGCAACACACACTTCTGGAAGAAAAAGATGCAGAATGTTTCAAAGAAACACCCAAAAGGAATATAAACATTTCTACAGATGAGAAGGATGGGTTCGTTTATGTTGAATCAAACCAAAAGAATTTATTCCATGCCTGTTCCGTGGCGATGAAAAGCACATTACAGCTTGTTGGCAACACTTTCCTGTTTACGGCATCATGCCGTCTGAATTCCTCCCTGCCAACGTCATACGCATTGTTACAACAACAAGACCGCCTGAATCAATCAGGAGAACCCGCCATTCTCTCCACATTTGCTATCTGTGGGACAGGCATCTAAAAAAAATTGCAAGTCGGTAGTTATTACAGCACTAAGTCAATCTGGCGAGCAGGTGGTCAGAAAAATGACTACGGGCTGAGATAAGCTGTGGTCTCCCCAACTGACAATTGGCCTGCCCCAAAACAGTTAGTCCGAGCTACATATTTGGGGACAGAATAAATTATTTCAGTAAATGTGGAGGAGTCCGGGTCCCAGCGTCTGGATCAGTTCCGGGTCACTAAATTGCTCAGGTCTGATTCCACAGCTACAAGTATCCCCCTATTTAGGAGCATAATGCATTCTGGAAAAACAGCTTGTAAGGTGAAATCTCATTACAGATGTAATTTGATAATATTGCCTTAATGTGCGGGACATTACGGAAAGTGCGTGCATGGCAGAGAAGTGTGTCAGCCATTTTGGGTGTCTTGCTTAAATTAATAAATGGCAAAATTCCGCCACGCTTGGCTCTTTCACTCATAAACGTGAAAAGCCTCATTTGCTCGTAATTCAGCAAAGGGTATTAAATAATTTCACTTGTATGTCAAAGACTCATACCTTTATAGAGAAGACTCGTGGTCCAGCTCAGAACTATGGGAAGCGCTGGCAGCCAAACACTTTCAGTTTTGCACTAAGCTTAGCTATACCCACAAGAAGCCTGCCATTTGAGCTCCCAAAAACCTTATTCGGTTCTCAGCATTTCCTGCTGGACAGGTGAGCTTTTCACCGTGGTCCGGAGAGAAAAGTTGATGGTTTCGTTGACTGAGGCTCTGCATCAGGAGGGAGGCAAGGGGCAAGATGCCTAGCAAAGACGCCTCAGGGGCAAAAAAAGGGAGCTAAACCAAAATTCAGACAATACTTCAGTGCTTTGCTGCAGCCAGCTGATGGGAAACATTTGAACATCACCATCTAGTGGTCTGTACAAGTGGCGGTGCTTGACAGAGCTGAATGTAAACGTCACTGTTTCCTGGTCAAGCCAGCATATCTTACTCCTGGCCTGCAGGCTGTACTGATGTCAGTTAGACCTGTGTTCAGTTGAGGCACAACACAGATTTCAGATGAAACTAAATTTTGTATTACACCAAGAAAGATTGTTAATGGTGATAAAATACACAAAGAAGATAGTAGTGGCTTGGCATAGGGAATTCTTTCCGGGATCCAGCACACACGCAACAACAATGACATTTCGTTGTACTGTCTGCATTCCTGAGCTTCTCTCACGCTTCTGTCTAAATGGGTTTCTGATTCTTGGGAACCTCTGTCCCCACAGAAATTCGCATGCATATTTGCAACATTCCATAAATTTACAGGAATGTTTTTCTTTGGTGGCTTTGTGCAGGCCAGGCATCTGCTTGGACCCCATGCAATTAAACCTTTGTTTTCACTGCTTCTACACTCCCTTATTCTTGTTTAATATTTCAAATGATGGAATGTGCAATCTGTAATGAGAATCTGGGGTGGGGGGGGTTGGGAAACCATTTCCAAAAGTAGACATACATTGAAAGCTAGATGCAGTCAAGCACTCGCACAAGCCTGTAGAAACGGACCCAGTGCTGTCCACTGACTGACATTCGTGCCGAATACTGGGGCTCAGGTTGGTGGCAGGATGGGGAATCTATCCAGCTTAGGATTGAAGGAGGTATTCATTAGTATTCTTCTTTTTCACCTCCACTCTAAATTATCCATGAAAACAACTGAGTGGCCTGCCATGCGCAACCAGAATCGGACCCTCTTATTGTTGCCTCTCAGATACAGGACATACAGAACAGAAACCAGTACTGTTTCAATAGGCTCTTGTGTTTTAGTTTTTTTTTTTTATAAATAAAAAACAAAACATAAACACCACAAATGTATACACATTCAAGCATACCAAACACACAATCAGGCACGCACACGTACATGTGCAGTTGAAGGAAAACAGGCCTCTGATGCAAGGAATGGGATTATAATAAATGGAGCAGGTGAGGCTGTTTACTATGGTAATTAAGTAAATAGCTCTTTAAATAAGATGTAGGTGTCAGGTTTTTGTGTATGTGCCTTATCCTGCTGAAGGATGCCAGGTGCCCCTCCTGACTTCATTGGGGTTTACATTTTTTCATATGTGAAGAATTAAACTTAGGAGAAGGTCCTTGTGAAATCACTATTCTCCCCTCCTGAGTGTTGTGCTACCATCACCCATAATCAAATCTGGGAACTGCAGTTTCTAGACAAAACTAGGGTTTAAAATACAGCAGGAGAGGAAACATGAAATTTTAAAGACCAAATAATAAATATAGAAAGCATATAAATGTACCAAATTTGAAAAACATCTCGGATAAAACCATCTGCTGAACTTCATACACAAGAGCTGGAACCATACTTGTTCATCAGTTTGACACTGGGATCTGCAGTCATCGCGACCGAGGTTTCAAAGGCAACACGAACATGATTCATAGTTCTGGTGAGGTGAAACCGTCTGAAGCGAAACACCCAGAGACAGATGGGACATTCATTTGCAGCCCTTCCCTTTATGCACGAAGACCAGACGTTCCGGAAAAAAACAGCGTCCAATCAGATTACACTATATCTCAACACCTCTCAGTGTGAGCGTTCACCCCGCGGCTTTTAGAAGAAACGGCTGGAGCCAGGAGGTCCGTAGCAGCGGCTACAGTGAGTCGGCTGTCACTGGACACACGGTCCCAAGCCTCTTTTCAAAACACCCGATTTGCCCCTAAGTGGGATGTATATACATCGATAAAGTCTACTTCTGTGCCAAGCATACTTGTGACTTAAGAAAAGGGAATTTAGTTTTAATGCAAAGCTTGAAAATCAGTCTTCAAATCAGCTGGAACATCTGCTGTACAAGAGAAAATAGTCATCCACCAAGACATACCAAGGGCTTTCATTTAATATCCCTACTTTGACTTGAGGCATTTCTTTGCTTTTAGGAGGAGCGAATTTGGGGTTTGTGTGCAGCCGGAGCAAGGGCAGTGCTAGACATTATCATGACTTACTCATTCAGCACATACTTTTCTCCAAAGCCACTTACAATGATCATTAACCATTTAGCTGAAACTTTCATCAAAGGTGATTTACAGTGCCTGAATCACTGCATCAAACTCCCTATGATCATTCAGACATTTAAGTAACAGTTTAATCCGGCTGAAACACGTCTTTGGGAGGAAACTCGTGCAAATGGGGATAACAGAGCTTTATAAAGAGAAAGAAGGGAAACTGCCCTGTTTTGTTGAACTATGAAGCTAGCATTAACTACTGAGGTAACTGTGCCCGTTTTAGCGGTGGAATATTTAGACACACCTTAGCATGAATGGGCCTCACTTTTGGTGATCAGGAACATACAAAAACTTCCACCATTATAACCAAAGGCAATTACATCAGTTTAGAGAGTTTGCATTACAAGGAGTTTTCCAGGTACGCATTACCTTTCATAAGGTAAAGTTCATAAGATTGTATGAAGGGAGGTGAAAACTATCAGGTCAATAAATAACTGAAAGAAAAATAGCTCAGACTGCCAACTAGATTTGCACACAGACACCGAACATTTAACATGGGAACATAAATATTTGGTATAGGAACATAAGTTATTCTGTATTTTTATTTTGGGGTGGATGTGGGCTGGGGGGGGGGGGCATAAATGTGCTGGCAAACAGAGTAGTTTCTCCGTTTAATCTTTTCCAATATGAACATTTTCCTTTCCTGTGATGGAGACCCCTGTGCTGGCCACATGCTCAGTTGTACTGCGGCACGTGGCCTTGGCCCAGCACACACCGCTTTGGTGTTGGTTTGCACAGCTTCACATACGAAGGGAAAACAACCCAAGGTGAACAAAGCTGTGTGGCAACGAGGACATGAGGCAGTTCAACCTTCTCCAAACAGAAATGGGAAAAAGAAAAATATGCTGCGGCCTAATTTTCCTGTCAGACTCCCTCTCCTGATCTTCCCAGGGAGAATGACACACAAGGGAGTTGTTGCAGCACTTGGCTGAGCCAAAATAAGCCGGAACACAGACACAGATCATAGGGTGTACAACACGCGTGCACACACACGTCCGCACGTGCACGCACGCATCACCCTTGAGATGATAGACGTTGTAGTGTCTCTGGAAAACCTTCATGGAGAATACTATCACAAACAGGCTGGCTCACAGAAAGACAGAATGACACTGCATAACATGGGGTGACAGAGAAAACGGGAGACAAAAGGAGAGAGCAAAAGGGAAAGAGCAGAAGCATGAAGAGAAAGGGCAAAAGAGAAGACCATAGGGCTGTCAGAGGCTAGATATCGAAGAACAGGCTGTGGAGACGAACAAAAGTAGAAACTGAGAGGGGGAGTGAGTCTCCGCTCTACCAATGTAGGAGCATGAGGATGAAGGTCAAAAAGTAACATCTCCCACCCTCCCCAAACAAAACTGCACAGCACTAATTCAGAACCTCCTGATGGTGCTGGTGGAGCAAGATGAAACACAAGCCCAGAAAAACCCTCCACGAAAGAGCACCCACAGCTGTGCATGATAAACTGTGATTCGATTTCTCTATCTGAGCGTTTGAGATTCTGCTTTAACTTCCTTTGATATACAGATGAAGGACATTTACTTTTTGCTGAAAAGACAGTCGCGTTCATTAAAGTGATTCGGGAGATTTAACTGAGAGAAGATCTACAGTCCTCCGGGATATGGCTGGTTTTTAGGATCAATTATACAAGCCCTAAAATGGCAGAGTGAGTTCTTGAGAACTGCTGCCAACATACACAAGCTACAAAAAATATTTTTAAAAGCTCCCCTTTAACCCACAATCAGTGACAGACTTTGCTGGAGTTCAGACACAATGCCAGGGCACCATCAACCCCAGTGTAAAACGTCCCCTCGCCTGGGGACTGGGGACATGGTGGCCTCTGAGCTCAGACAACCAAAAGTGTCCTCCTCCCTGACCCTAACCACGTTCACCCCACCCCGGCAGAGCTAACTGCTTGAGTTACATGTAAGCAATAGACACACTAGACTATTGGCAACAGGCATAAAACAAACATAACAGGGGAATTATTATAAACGTCACTTTAAAATAAAGCAGACATGAACGAATGGATGAATAAGTAAAAGCTCACAGTTGCTACCTAACCAATGTAGCTCTTAGCAACAACTCAGGATGCAGCTACTACAACGGGGGCCTTTCATCTTGGAGCTACACCAAAGTCTCATAACTAAGCTTCACCTCCTCTCCATTCATCTGCCCAAACTGTATAAAGAGTCTCAAGTCAAGTCAGGACACTGGCCAGAATCATGACTTGCCACAGGGAGAACACAGCCACAAAAAATATCAAGTGATGATGACTGCGTATTCAGTTTTTGCACTGAAATCTTTACATCAGCAAGCAGGTCAGCATAGCGACTGCTCACGTAGCTAACGTAGTTGTGCTGGCTGCCATTGTTTCTCTGGCGAACAAAACCATATTGTCAAAAAGAATAAATATAAAGAAAGAAATTTAAAAATAGCTTCAGGGGTGTGTATCTCCATCTCACACAAGGGACCCCCTCCGAGTCAAACACAATATAACCTTCATTAGCTTTCCTTTGCACGGGCAGGTAGGAAACCTGTCAAATTAGTCCCACTAAACCCTCTTCACATATAGTCTCAGCAGGCTGAAAAGGGAAAAGGGCCACCCATTCCCACAGCACCTGAGCTCTTCAACAGCCAGCAGGCCAGCTCCAACAGAATGGCCACATCACAAACACAGGGAGGCTTAAATGCTGCAAGTTGGTCTGAGCTGAAAAGGAAAAGCAGAAAAACAGGCCTATACTCGTACCACCCACGCCAAAGACAAGAGAGGACAGCAGTGGCTGCATGTACTGGTACCGTGTGTCGAAACCATAGAGTGAGCAAACAACTCACACCAAGCCAGGTAGTATTACGGCCACCTGCTTAGAAACACATATTACTAAATACTAACCTTTCTAGTATCTCAGAACTTTAGCCTTATCCCTTTAAAAAGAATAACATTTTTTAAGGCTGGTTTTGATGACCAACCTGGGAGTGCTGGTATATCTTTTGAGTCCACACTGAATCATAGATAAAAGGTTAAACAGTCTTTGAAACATTAGATGTATAATGTGACTTGCTTGAACATCCGTGTAGGGTTGGGATACCGTGAATGCTGGAAATGGAAGCACAGATATGGTGAGGTGTGAGGAGCAGGAACATGCATATCAGTGGTGAGCACCCCCCAGCATCTGCAGACCACACTGGGAATTCAGTTGTCGATTTGTCCTCCAGCCCTGTGTTACGGTTAGAGGCAGAGCCATAGCATCCCCATTGATCATATTGGTTCCTATGATGAACACCTTGAGGTCCTCCGCCTCTATAGACCCTACACACACACACACACACACACACACACACACACACAGATAGGCGGAAAGACTAACCTTGAAGCCAGACTGCCAGGGAGACAGCATTCCAGTGCAAGGATTAGAGGAAGGAAAAGAGAAAACAGCACAGCAAAGAAAGTGTTAATTGTGGTGAAAGTCAAAGAGGCAGAGCTTCTACAGACGCTAATGATGAGCAAAGTTGTAGATAAACCAATGCCCACACGCACACAGGATACACAGATTCAAGTGAGAACACCCACATACAGGTGCATATTGGGCAAAACACAGCCCAGTTACACACAGGCTGTCAGCAAACAGGGTATTACAGGGTACACCAGATTTTCATACCACCCACACCCTTGTTTGTTGAGAGGCAGCCTCACTGCAACAAAACAGTCTTTAACTAATCAGTTGTCCTGCCCCCTATACTGAACTGCATTATTTCATTTTTTCTCCAGTTCCACTCACTCAAGATTAATTTCAGTGCTATACAACACCACCCCTCACTCTCTTCGTAACCATGGTGCCCAACATGCACAGCAAAGCCCGGATTGTCCAAGAAAAGAGATCCGCCTGCAGTTCCACACCCTTAACTTGTGACAGATATTTGTCACTGCACAGCATCGTGTAAATAAGTGTCAGAAGCTGTGTTTTCATTTTTGACCCTGGAAATGGAGCCCAAGATGGTACCGTTCACTGTCAGAGAAGAGAGGAGCCAGTCTGGCAAGAGTTTACTGAACCTGAACAGGAGACGGTGAGACACCCGTATTAATAATACCACTGCAGCATTCAACTCCCAGACACATAATTTCACACCAGCCCCAAATTAAGTTTGTTTTGACTCAGAAAGACCTTAATTATTCATGTATTTTATTTATTTATACAAGGGGTGCTGGGAGAAATCGTATATTCCCCTAAAATTAATTACCACCAATTAAGTAAACTTGCAAGCACAGACACTGAGATACATATAAACACAGACACACTCACACATGCAAGCACATGCTCATACACACACAACCCTGAAGGCTCTTGACAGTCTGTCTCTCACAGAATGCCAAGCAGCTCAGAGATTGTAGAGTATCATGGGAATTGAATCAGGATGGAAGAAGCTTATACCAGCAGAGAACAGACATACTTTTGCTCCACTAGGCTGAGTCTGGAGGCTCTAACCCTACTCCTGCACAAAAGAAGGGCAAACATCATCACCATGGGCTGGAATAAGTCACCAGGTCCTCAGGTCATCTCTTACATCAACCAACAAGCATTTCTCACAAGGCAACAGGGCATGATGCACTGACAAGACTGGCAGTGCCACTTATTGGACATAAATGGTCGCCACACGATGGAAGAATCTTCACGGTTGCATTATAAAAAGTTTGAGTCTATCAAAGGGAATAACAGCAAGTTCTGCAGGTAATAAACAACATTTAAAAAACTACCAGTCTGCAGGATTTAACTAGCAACACATCGACATGGAGCATGAAACCGAAACATCCTGACCCACCTGCTATTTTAACTAATAAAATACAGTAACTAGCACCTGGTCTTCATATATAAATACTGACAGCAGATTTCCCTCAATTGAGTTAGCAAAACATCCCAGAATAACCAATTTGCATAATACAAAGGTCCCCCCTACATGACCTCCAGCGGAACATTTATTCGCATACGTCATACTTTACTTGCGACCATTTTTCACTATATGGCACTTTCATCCCACAGATACATCATGAGACCCAGCGAGAGATGATGGAAAATGCCTCAATTCAACTTAAAACTTCAAGTTGCAAAAGAACAATGTGTTTTTATATTTTCATTTTTACATTTTTAAATAGTGTTTTTGAAGAGAATTTTTTTTTTTGTAATTTTTTCAGGACACATACTGTCTGCTTTCTCCGACAATAAGATGCTTTTGCTACTCCAGTCATACCATTTGACGTGAAAATTCGACTTCGAGTCCCTGTTAATACTATTATTTCCGCCTATGAGGCAGTAGTTCTTCGCATTTACGAGGGCCAAATTTAGATTTCTTGCTCCTCACAACAGCTGAACGGTACAAGACACTTAGATTCATCCATTTATCAGAAGCTTTTCTCAAAAAGCAACATGCAAAAGTTACAATATTGTATTTAGCTGGCACTTTTAACACAGGTGACTTACAATTCTAGACACACTACTATAAACTCTCCACAATCACTAACAGAACAAGGTGCACACACTGAGGACAAATTTAAAACCAAACACTTGTCTTTGGACTGTGGGACAAGACCACAGTCCACAGAGGAAACCCAAATATGGGGAGAACGTGCATACTCCACACATACTGATCGGAGTCTGAACCCATGTCCAACCGCACAGCAAAGTTTTACTAGAAGATAACATAGAATGGAAACAGAAACACACCAGGCAGACAGAGAAACTCACAAAGCCAATAGAGAAAAAACTGAAAGTAGACATGCAACACAAAATTAGTCACATACAGTAATCTGATTCTGAGATGAGTAAAAAATGTGCATCTACAAAGGAACAGAGCAGCACACAGTGGGAGACAGAGACCAATGTACACCAAGGGACAGAGAGAGACTGTTCCCACCTCTCCAGCTCACTGATCTTCTTGTCCTTGTCGTTCTTCTCATTCTCCATTTCACGCAGGATCTCCAGCAGGCGGTCTACCTCAGCCTGTGACTTAGCCGCATCCTCGCGGTGCCGGGTGACCTCCCGCTCCAGTGTGCCAATGCGCTCCAACAGCTCCGTGTTGGCCTGTGCTTCTACTGCTGCATTCTGTGCCTGCAGGGGGTCAGGGGTCACAGGGAATGCCATTAGAATGGATGCAACTATACAGTAACACTCTTCATATTAAAAGAAATGAGCAACACAGGCAGGAAGAAAACCACCCTCCCTACCCAAAGTCCTACTGCAAAGGAAAATACAACCTGCAGACTCAATCCCAAAAGAAGCAGCTATAAATCCTGCTGCACTATTTCAGAGTTGAGAGGAGGACCCCAACTACCCCTAAATGATGCCTAGAACATCAGCAGCCAAGACTCCCTCCAGCACTGGGGGACATGGTGCACCAGACAGGGAAGCTTGGATTAGACCTGTCACCTGTGACATCTCCTCTCAAAGTCACATTGGTCGACCACCTTTGGCCTACAGTGACAAACCTACAAGACGCCAATGATCTCACACCTGAGACAGAACCATCGCAGAGTCGGGCCAAGAACAATTTACAGCTTTTCGATTCATCAGTGCCACCTACATGCAGATCATGAGTGTTTATGGGCTCAACTTAAGAGAAAACTCATCAATCCATAGAGCAGCATGTGGGGGGGGGCAATACAATGCAGTACAGTCCAGTACATTCATGTGTGAAAATAGACTTAACACTGAAACCAGGAAATGCTGCTCCATTTACTACACAGTACAATGCAAAGGCTCCAGCCAATGCAGTGTCCCACATTACGAGATTCTACACGTGATCATGAAAAAGCAGCCACGTTTCAGGATACCCAACAAGTCTCATGACGCTTGAGGTAAAATACTACTGGAGATATAGGAGGCACTAATCAGAACATAAAGTGGACCGGCAGCAGGCAGAACAGCCATAGTGAAAATATACAGCCTAAAAAGAATAAATGGCTGCTGATTCAAGGGCCAGAGAGGCAATGGACATTTAAACTGTGAGCAAAAATTACCTTAAATGCTTCCGTGATCCTCAGATGTTTCTTTACAAATATGTAACCTGATTCAAAGCTGACAGATTAAGCCACTTAGTTTGGGGGAAAGATGACTATACAAAGTAAATGTTGCAGTGTAATAGTGATGCTGGGGATGAGGTCTCCCCGACCAGGTGCTGGAAACCAGACATTCACATTACGACACAACTTCCCACAAGCCTCCAGACACCTGGCTTCTTCATTCGAGCCTTTTTTAATAAGTAATTATAATTTGTTAGCCACATTATTTAAGTCGACATCTCAGGCTCTCTAATTTGCTCTTTAAAGTCTGGGGTTGGAGCTGCACAGCTTTCCACTGTCGCTGCCAAAACCTGTCGTGTTTTGGAGGAACGTGGCTGCCAATGGTGTGCGCTGTTGTCTGTGAGCAAGTGAAAGGCGGAGAATGAAAGGAAAACAGAAAGCGAGGAGTGACGGCAGGTTCTGTCTGCAGGGGAAAACACACATGTGACGCTCATTCGTCTGTCAACAGGACTGGTAAACGAGTGTTTCCTGGCGCTGGGGCCCATGATCGACACACCAGCAGTCCAATCCATGGAGGTGACCACAACCTGCAAACTGGGTTCTCTTCTCACCACGAGACTGACTGAACTGCTAGTCCAAACCAAGCAGCTCCGTAGTGATTCGGCACCATGTAGCAAGTCTCCTAGCAATGACATTTCTCCCAGATCAGAAGCCAGAAGATCTATTCCTGAAGACATTTTTTAACATCCACTATGGTCTTTGGCCGCAGTAAATCACAGTAGTACTTTCCAATGAAACGGGCAAAATTATAACATGGAAAGCAGGAGCATATAAGCCAAGCCCTACACCATTGACCAATGATGCATTTTGGGACCTCCCCCTCCTGTACCTGTTCCACACCTGCAATCGTCTCTACCAGTCAGGCCAACGAGCCGGAAGTGTTTCAGCTGGAACTCTGTTGTGTATTCTTACGCTACAGGTTTGTGAAACCCCCACCCATTTAACACGTGACACCTACAATCTTACGTCACTATGTCGCCCACATCCATCAAACATAATTTTTTATTTCCAAGAGGCAAGGTTGGCAGCTTAACAGAGCAACCGAATCATATATAGCCATATATACCCATATATAGTGGATATAGTCAACCCTCGATTCACGCACGCTCCCACAACATGTTTTCACTAAAATATGATTTGATTTTTAATACCATTTCTCGATTTAGGCCGACTGGCTCAATACAACACACTCCAGCCAAGAAAAATTGGCCAAAAAGAAACTAAGAAAAAATTACACGTTCAGCTCATGTACATGGTGGTATCTATTTAGAACTGTGCTATATAGGTGAATATGGTAACGTGTGGTGTTGTACTACATGAGCGAATATGGTAAGGACATAAGTTATCAATGATTGTGAGAATAAAGTTCAAAGGGTTTCATCTGTGCAAGAAAACTATATGTGTGCCTAGTTGTAAATAAAACTTTTATTACTTTCAATTACATTGCGGTGGCAGATCCTTTTGAACGCCCGAGTATAAACAAGGTGTTTTTTTACTTATATAAGTCTCCTCTGTGTTCTGGTGAAATTTGAGAAAATTGTTTGGGGTTTTTGGCTTGAGCATTATAATTTTCCCCATAAAAAAATGCTGGTAATAGCTGTCTCGATTTGCGCATTTTCATTCAACGTGGCCTTTTCAGGAACCAATTAGGCGCGTAAATAGAGAGAGGACTGTATAATATATGGACCAGTATATAAATATATACATTTTACATGACATGATATGCTGTACCAGAATCTATCCACTTTCACTCACCAGCCAGAATGTTGCCTCCCAAACACTGACTAACAGTCTGGCTGAAACAGTCTCTGAACAACTTAGGGATTCCTTGCTATGCTTTTAAAGGGCTATTGTGCTACAGAAACACACAGATCTATTTCTTCTATTTAACGCTCAGACAAAAACAGTTTGCCTGTTATTTTGCAAAATTATAAGAAACAAGATAAACAGAGCTACACTTAATGCATGGCATAGCATGGCATCATATAAAGTACACAGGGCAGGGGTAAGAAGGTGGCGGCATAACAGGGGAGAATTAGATAGCTGACCTAACAGGAGGTGCACATTATAAGCCTGATGAGGGCGAGAGGCGAGGTTGGTGGCCCTTCGGCAAAAACATCATTGCAGAAAATTCCTTCTGCCAAAGCATGTAGCAAGATGCAAGGTTGGTAAGATAATGGGGGCAAGATAATGGAGTAAAACTGTATTAAGACAAGAGTGTAAGAATGCTGAGCAAACAGATGTATGAAAAACAACTGTAATGAAAGAGAACACATCTGCGGCACTTGAGGGGGAAAAGTAGAGATGCTCTGTATAATCAGCCTGTCAGACATGGAACCCAGAACCCCTTTGGCTCCTGAACCAGGACTTAGGAGTCAGATCCATGGTGAAGATTCATATGGATACTAAAATTCATGAGGAAGTCCAACAAATATAACTGTGTGTGCATATTTGTGTGAATCAGTATTCATAAATACCATTGCTAACAAATTGCTGCTTTCAAAATGCTTTGTGCCTTTGGTAACCATGTGTATTTTTTTTTAAATACACAGCTTATTAAGGTGTTATGAAGGTCTTTTTTTAAGCATTAATGAAGTAAGTCTGTGTGTGTGTGTGTGTGTGTGTGTGTGTGTGAGAACCATGTCAGAGACACAGAACAATGACAGCTTCCTCTGTTATTCTGCAGTTCTGTCTTCTAGCATGCAAAGTTTCTGCAAGCAGACACCTACTCCCCTGGCCAAAGAGAAGTCAGCTTAGAAACGCTGCTGCAACTGTTACCAAGTTATCAGGTGTATGCATTTGGCTTCCTGCCCAGGATTTTCATTACTTTCAAAATAAGGGTGTATAATGGATCCAGAGAGGAGGAAATGGGAGCGTACGTGTTGACCAGCAAACAAAAAGAAGAGAGAGAATGAAAATGAAAGCCATTAATCATTGTGCGCGTGTGACTGTGAGTGTTTTTCTGCCAGACATCACCAGCATCAGGACAACTGGCCAATTGTCAATGAGCTTTTGTTACTAACCCACTTCAACTGACTTACTGTCACAGGTCTCTTTTCAGGAAGTCCTAGCAATTAAACCAAAACCCACAGGAAAATAAAGGTAGTGTTCACACCCGTTACCCTCACCTGCTACCGAGAGGTATAACGGCATACAAAACTCAGACTAGGGCACAAAAAGCTGACCAAGGGACATTTCCTGCCACTACTAGATCAGATTTTGTCACTCTCTCTCTTTCGCACACACACACACACACACACACACACACACACACACACAGCGATCCCTACTCTGAACCGACACACCTGGGTATGCTTACAAAACAGGGGGGAAGGCCTGGCATGAGCTCAGTATGTTTCCGGAATGAAACAGAAAGCGCCAGGGTAGGGCAGGGGATAGTGTGAAACACAGAAAAGTGTGACAGGGAGAACGAGATGGAGAAAAGAAAAAAAAAAGCATGACAAAAAACAGAAAGAACAGATGCCAACATGAAATAATATGAATGAGGCGGGAATATGAAACAATGAAAAAAAACAGCATAAAGCTGTTTTAAAGAAAATATTTCAGAGGGAAGACGAAATGACGCTATAGCTCTGGCCATAAGAAATAAGAAACACTGACAGTGCTCACACAAAAAATGAGAGCTGGATACTTTCCACACAGAAGAAAAAGGACAATTCACATAGAAAAGATGCTTCACGGTCACAAATTCTGAGTGTCACTGATTACTTCAGAAGCCCAAAAAAGTTGGTCACAATCCTAGTATGCCAGCTATGATTGAGGGAAAGCAAGAGGAGTTAACTTGTGGATGTGGACAAGCATTTGGTGAGAGAGCAAAGGAATGGAATCTTGCCTTCTTCAGCTGAGACTCCAGCTTAGCACACTCCTCCTTCTTTTGCTCCAGGGCAATCTCCAAGCTCTTCAGCTTGGAGTCCTTCTTCAGACCAGAAGAGGCCAGTGATGATGCATGTTCCTTCAGGTCCAGCAGAGATGTCTGTCATTGGAGGAAGAGGGACATATCACTCGACTACATACACTCCCCATCTCTTTATCTGCTTCGCCACGTTTCACGTTAAATATGCGTGGACACGACCTCCAAACATCTAAAAACGAATGTTTGCCAGGCTGGCACTCACCTCGCGGTCAGACAAGTCTCCCTGAAGTATGCTGACCTTCTCCTTCAGTTCCTTTAGCTCCTTCTTGTAGTTCTCCAACTCCTCAGCTTTCTCCCGCTCATCTCGATCTCGCTGCTCCTTCAGCCTCTCAATGATGCGCTCCTAAAGGTGACAGGCACTAGAGTTGGTCATTGCAGCGTTCTACCCATTCATTGCTTGCATTTTACGTGTATCACAGTACCGGCAATCCTTTACACTTCCAGCTTTTCATCTCTGTGACCTGGTCAGGCCAGTTCACGTTACATTATTTCAGAAGAGCACAGATCATGTCTTATTTTGCAGACTTCAAATACAGTAAAGGGAGGGAAAAACAGTACCACATGGAGCCTTTAATAAAGCACTAAAAAGGCTATTAATGCTAAAGAAAGCAATAATGCAAGGCAATATTATATCTGAACAAGTCATCTGGTGGGAAGCTCACTGGAGCCAATGGCCTGGAAAACCCTAGAAGAGCCAGGGTCTTCAAAGGACAAAGCAGCTTTGCACCTACATCAGCCAAAACTCACACACAGCATGATTAATAACAACTCCCTGCTTCATTTGTACTGAACGAAAGCAGTAATACCTCACTTCAGCCTGGCTCTGCAGAACTGCAGTGTCAGTGACACCCGCACTCCGACCGACAGCTGGCTCTCACACCAGCTCTAACACCCCGAGTCAGACCAGTCTGTGAGCAGACCATTTCTGGCACCGACTATGCAAAGGAAATGCTGTGCGTCCTCCATGCAGGACGGCTGACAAAATCAATATCCGCCAAAGGCAGATGGTACGGGTCAGAGGGGGGATGGTGGGGTGTGTGAAGAAATGCAGCACCAAGCTGCAGAGCTGAATACAAGATCAGGTTGCAACATCACAGACAGGTCACCTGGGACATATAACACATCACCGACATCGGTGGTTCTGAGGCTTGCACACTCAAGAGACCAAAGGCTTACCTAGATCACACATATTAATATAGTTTGCTAGCTGATAGGAACCCACACAAGGGTCACCCAGATGGCCTTGGGTGCATTCTCAGGAAGAGAAGATCAGTTTCTTCCAATACCTCCTGTCATCACAAGCAGGGCTGTGATTGGAGCAATTGTATCATGTCTGTGGCCATAAGGACATCAAACTTACATGTAACATACTATATCAAACATATATATCCCCGTATCATTAGAGTCCTCAATTACAAAGCTTGTGCAGTACATGTCTACTATATATTCAGTCTTTATTGAGGAAAAACTTGCTCCGATACTGAATAAAAACAGGAAGTCAACACAAAATGGTTTTAACGCAGCTTTTTTAACACAAAAAACAAATATACATACGGTGCTCCCTCTATTTACACGCACTTGCACAACTCGTTTTCGCATTTTTCCCCACCGTGAGTCCGTTTCAAACTTTCCGCCTACTGGTGTTGCTCAAAGACATGGCACTTGCAAGAAGCTTGGTTTTGTTTGTTATGAACACGAGTAGTCGTTTCATTCACATCTTCCCATTGCATTACACTGAGCAGCACAACCTTCGCAGGCTCGTGTGTGTACGTCATTGGCGAGTTTCTCTAAAATCTTCATCTGCCACCAGCAGGAGACACCACCTAGGAGACCAACACACTAATCAACAGCCAACCTCGAGACTGCGTGACACTATGTACAATACCTTCTCAGCCAGCGCCTCTTCCAGTGTGGTGAGGGCAGTGTCCGTGTTGGAGGTGTCTGCTTGCAGGGACTTGACCCTCTCTTTCAGGCTGCTCATCTGTTTCTCCTTGTCCCTCAGCTGCTCTTGCAAGTTCTCAATCTGGAATGAAAGAAACAAGACAAATGTATAAACCTCAATATGTGAAAATGGAGAGGCATCCAGGATGTTAAAAGCAAAGCTGTACATTTGTTGATGCACTACAGTGCCGTTGAGCACTTTTTTAAACCGCGTGTAAGCTGCCTCTAATGAGGGTGAATAAAAAGCTTTGTACAGGGTGATTCAAAAGTATTCAACACTTTCAGAGTAAAAAATTTATGGATATGTTCATTTCTTCTTCAGTCACTCCGTATTGTCCTGAATAAGGTAGTTATGTCAACATCAATCTCAAACCACACCTTCAGTTAAAACCTTTGTCTACAAACACAGACTGTGATCAAAAGGGGGAAATGCAGTAGACTCCACCCTCCAGTAATGAGGTCCTGGACAAGAATAAACACTTTTTTAAATTAATTTTAATTGTCATCAAGTCGACGCGTTGAAATTACCAATAATTTAAAGCTATATTTGATAAGGCAAACACTGTTCCAGAAGAGCAGAGCATTTAGGTGACACTACAGCGTGAAAATGTGTGTGGTGTGGAAGTTTCTGAGAGTGACAAAAAATGTCATTTGTAACACTTACAGACTTAACTAGTGTCGACAGGGAGATACCATTCAGCGCTGCTTCTAATATGGCCAAGGAAAAGATAAAGAGAATTTTCCTGCGACAACCAGATATGGTTGTTCAAAAAAAATGTGCCCATTGTGCTAAAAAAAACAGTGACGCCCTTCCAGAAAAAAGTTAGTTACTTATTAACTGGTGTTATTTATTTCTTTATCGTTGTATCATTTTACCTTCTTTTTTAATTTACATTATTTCTGTAACCAATTTTTTTTTTTTTTTATCTCCCCATCAAAAAGACAATGAAAAATGCTGTGTAGCATTTAAGGTCAGAGCCAGCAAAACATTCCCTGTTTAAGGACCAGGTACAACGTGGTTCAACAGATGCCATTCACTAGTAACATCACACAGCACTTCAACCTACACAGAGTTTGTGTGGTTTGTTGAAAGACAAAGAAAGTGCCCCGTGAACCTTATTTCTTTATATCATAAACATCCAAGAAGCAAATTATCAAAACCTCTCCACCCAGCATGCACACTGTCTCATGTCTCCCTGCCCCTTACAGAGCATGACCCCCCCCAACGAACATGCACTGGAAAAGCACTTATTGATAATTGAAAATATTAAATTCACAAGCTGAAAATATTAATTGTTACAAACGGGCTGTTGTTATCCCTTTCGTGTATAAAAATGGTTAATTGTTACCTCATTTTACAATTAATTCTATGCGACGTTTTCAGTCCTGGAGGAGGTAATTTTTCTCCACATTACAAATCATGGTAATTTGACCCCCTTCACAGCAGGAATTTGCCTAAGGAAATGATTTCACCGAACAAATTAACCCTGTTAGGTGAGGAATGTGCATAATTAAAACAGAAACAAACAAGAACCTCTTCTAGTGGGGACTACCATTTTGTGTCTTTATCTCCCACCGAGTGAAACAAACCACACAGTGGCTAAATGGCCTGATAAATGACATCTGAAAAGATGGGCATTTCACACAATAATTCATTCATCACCGGAGGACAGCTGCAAGAGAAGATTGACTGTTTCTTTTTCTCATTTCACATTTAATTAAACAGGGATGAGTTTGATTAATAGCACAGAAACATTTCCTATTGGTTTAAAATCAGCAGACATCGATAAATCACCTTGTGTGAATATCAACATTATTGGCACGGCAAATTTAGAGAGAAAAATTATAGCAATAAGAACCAACTGCCAGAATCAATCAACACAAAATGGAAACATTTTAAGGTCTCTTTCTCAACTTTTCCTTGCCAATGAGATGTTTTTCCTTTTTTTTCGACTGAGAAGCCAACAGCAATAGGTGAGTTACCATGGCAACATATGGCCCTCATGAAAAGAAAATCTATCAAAGACAGCCCCCCAACATACAAACAGCTATATGCAAAAACAAGGGTGAATAATTTAGTGGGGTGATTGGGAAATGAGAGTAGGGCCTTGTGGGACCAACAGACTGAAAATTTGTGGGGTGTTCTTTGCTGAACTAGACTGGACAGTGCTGCACAGCATCAGGCTTCTTTTTATATCTATTTTGCTACAGTTCATTGCTCCTCTGGTAGCTGCCAGAATCAGGCTGAGATGTTTGTTTATAATTAATCACAAACAGATGTTTTATTGCCTTCAAAAAAGAAAAAAAAATCACAGTTAATCCTAATTTTAAAATTGTATTTTGGTACCACATCCAAACGAAAAAGGTAAACTCGCAACTTCTGAATTTAATTAAAGGATGAACACTTTGGCAGAGATCTTTTAATGAAGAATCAGTGGTGGGGGAACAACAAGAAACCCGATGTTGAATTTGTCCCGCGTTAAACAACAGCCCTTGTTTCCCCAGTAATAAAACTGAGACAGGCTTTGCCGTTTCAGATAATTTCAGACATGTTTGTACAGATGTTCCATGAGGAGTTTCAAGTGAACAGTTTATAAAAGGAATTTTCTTAGTAGGTAGCACTGCAAAACAGTTTGCTCTCTTTCCTTGGCTCTCAAATTCGGCTGCATCCATCGTCACATTCCTCCTGTCGCGAGTCGGTTTCTCTCCTGCTTCCTCTTTGGTTTAAAAAAAAAAAAAAAGGGGGGGGGGGGGGGGTTGGGGAGGGTGGCGTGATGTGCAAAGTTGTGCACTGGGTGCCCTTTGTCAAAACTAAGGTTCCAAGGCCTGGACTCCATGGAAAAAAACAAACCAGGAAGGGCAAAGTAGTGCACAGCAAAATAAACACAAATTTAAAAAGCAAAAGGCTGTAGAGGGAGTTGGGAGTTCTCAGTGACGAAAAGCAGACATTTATTGTGGCCTGTGGAGGCTTGCAAGAGTCCAGGAGCAGGTGTGGACAAGGTCCCCGGGTGGAATTTAAGACCTCTGCAACCCATCTGCCCAGCAGAACCCTTCAAAAGTCCCTTTTATCTGGAGAGCCTCATGACCTGGTGAACGTATGCGGCTCACAACCTTGACATGTTTTTCAATCTGTTTGTAGTATTAGATAAGTTGACCCACCACAGTGCTTAACACCATCACTTCCTTTCCTGGAACCAGAAACAACAACATTCTGGCCACCAGCACAACTATGGGGCTGTAACGCAACAACAAAAAAAAAAAAACTTCCACTGGCCTTCTCCAGGCAGGATGCCATAACCTGATGCGGATCACGGTGCTTCACACTGCTAAAAATGTCCAGAGGAGAACACGTTGCATAGTTCTGGGGATCCTCCTACGAATGCCCACAGGCTATATGCGGGCACCGTGACTGGCAGTCGGATAATCATCACCACACCACCCATGTGTCCACCATGACCTTATAACTTGGTGCAAATAAAGGCTCCCGCTGAGTGAGGGATACCATATAGGGCATGTGTTTGTGCTCACACCTCACCCCACTATGCAGCTTGACTACCAGAGTGAGAGGGAAGGAGCAGCAGGGAAAGCGCTTCCAGATCCTCATTAATCACCCACTCAGCTGACAGCCTGATTGGCAGCTCCTCTCGTCCGTCAGGGACCATGCTGCGTGTGTGTCCCTCTCTCTCCCTCGCAAACACACACACGCACAAGTAATCTAGCAAAGACACCACAGCACACAAAGCAAAGCTGCGTTGTTCTTAGTTCCGTTGATTGCAAAGTCATGTCACATATGGTCGGCCACCTAACAGGAGTAGAACACACACGAGTCGGAGCTGCGCAGCGAGGAGCGCGTTAAGCATCCCCGTTAGCGGCTGTGTCGGCCTGAACAACGGTCACACTCAAGTCGCTCACAGAGACACCAAAGTGATCAGTTAAGTCACAAAGCCGTAACAGGAAATGCTTCTAAAAGTGAGGACCGTGAGCAATGTGGCACAGTAATGCTCAGAGCCGGAACAGAGCCAGCGAGACTGGGGTGGAGGCCCAGACTGAAGACCAAAAACAAGGTCCAAATACGTTGTCTGGATACACTCACAGACCCATATTGCTGGGTGTGGGCTGCTATTCATCCTGACATCAGGTGATGTGGTGTGACGTGGCATGATGCGAGTGGCAGATGGACCACTCCACTGCACAACAAACATGGCACCTCCAGAAAGGGGCTCTCTGCTATGTGAGAACTGAAACGGAAGGGAGAAAGGAAGCAGACACCTTTTGTGAGATTTTAAATAGCACCACTGGGTCACAAGCTCAGAAAGCAACCTGCCATCACACAGCCTCACCTGCAGTACACCTGGAAGTGGAATGTAGACCCCTGACATGCGACTGTGCAGAACAAAATGCAGCGAATCCAATTGCACAATTAGGAGAACTAAGACGAGACAAAGCTACAGATCTCTTGAGGTGTCGAGTTTGGTGTTCTCAGTGGCTTTTTAATTCCCAAACACATGTAAACAGTGCCTGATCTGAAGCAGAAGGTTTGGACTTAATCTGAAAGGCAAAGGTTTTATTTAGCATTGCCAGCTATGTCTGCTCAGTGTCACCTGTCTTATTTCTGTTTACATACTCAAATGCAGACTGCTGAGCTGTATGCTGTTTATTCCAATCTTATTTACAAACATTTCTTTCTCCACTCTGTCCTCCCGTGAACCATCTTCTTCAGTTTCACTGTCCTTAGTATTTAGCCTCTCCCATTTTCAAATGATATCTGCCATCCTTATCGCCCTTCAAAAAGTAGCACTGAGATTTTTTTTTTCCCCCAGACCTATTAATGGGGTAAGTGGTGTTTGGAGATAATAACACAGAACGTAAACACGCTTATCTGGGTTAATCCCTGGAGATGCCTTTCAGAGCAAATCCGCAGCATTTTCTTCCAAACTCGTGTTCTTCTGTACTCTGGAGGATCCTACCAGAACTGAGGCACTGGGCACTGCCACCAAAGCAAGTCTATAGCCCAATGTGCAGGAAAAGAAGTGGCAGCAATAAAGAGAAAAGAAAGAGCACAGTGGAAAAGATGGGGTACGAGGGCTCTTTTTGAAATATAAGTCTGTCACTCATTCTCTCTCTCTCACACACACACGCGCACACACACACACACACACACCACTTCTGTCCACAGGCAATCTAACTGGATTTGATTCAGGATGAACAATCAACATTAATCCCATCTCTGGTGAGTGCAGGCAAGTCTGGGATGCTGATAAGGATGAGAGAGAAGGATGAGGAGGAGATAAAGAAGTGAAGAGCTTGCAAATGGGTGTGAATCTGTAGCTGTTGCCTTTCACACCACCCATCTATGCAGCAACTTCCACATCTCCACACTCACAACTTTCTGCACCTACACACACAGTCTGCAGCCACACAGCTACCTCAAGAAGTACACTGTCCGACTACCTGCATGCTAAATTGACATTACAAACAGGTTGGAAATGGGTGCCAGGAAGTCTTCATCACCAAAAACGTGTTCCTGCATCTCGCCACAAATTCTGTGTCCCTGTTTGGTGGAAAGAAACCGATGACAGGTGGAAGGTTTATTAATGCACTCAGTACCAAGCATAAGGAGCTACATAGGCTACATCAGAGTAATAATGACAAAAACCAAAAGCAAAGTTTCTCCTAAGCGTTTTTTTGCTCGGGAGAACTGTGTACCTGAAAGTAAATTGTACTTCATCCACTCCCCAAGGGCTCACCACTTATAACCTGCACCCCCAAGGGTGGAATATGTGGATGAACAACTCTGTGCACATGATGGGTGAGTGGCTAATGTTCCAGAGAAGGCAGCAGCCAGGTATGTGTGGGGAGCCTCTGGCTCAAAATGCCAGACAAGAACGCAAATCTCCCAGACTTTCCCTGAAGAACCCACCTTGCTAGGGCAAAAGAGCTAGGCTGGGTCCATATGTCACCCATTTTGCTTTCCAGTTCCAGGAAGCAGCAGACTCTACTCACAGCAAAGAAATATCGCTCCATATCTTGCAAGTAGGCAGAGCAAATCCTTAACATATCTTTGACAGTGAACATTCAGCAATACAGTTCCATCAGACTGAATCTTTTCAACTTGACACAAAAGTACATCACATAAATTTCCTCCTTGTAGTCCAATGCTTTTAAAAACCTTCAGATTGTGAAGATGCATAGCAACGCTTGTCAATGTCCAGTCATTGAGCTATAACAGCTACATCCTGAACCACCAAGGATTGGGTCACCTGTTTCGAGGGGTCCTGAGAGATACATGCACTAAATTCTGTTCTCTCATTTCTCCTAGGAACAGCAGTTCTTACTGTTCTATTTATTTCTACTTAAAAAGTTCCAGATTGCCATCTACTGGGGCCGAGAAGAAACTACAGCCTTAACAGCAGACCTGCCGGCGGGACCGAATCTGAACAAAGCCTAGTGTTCTTACCTTCTTCTGCAGCACGTTCACCTTACGCTCCTTCACATCCAGCATGTCTTTCAGGTCATGGATCTCCCCATTCAACGTGCCTTTCTCCTCAGACATCTCCTGGATCTGCTTGCTCTTCTTGTTGAGCATGGTTTCCTTTTCCTCCAGACGAAGACGCAGAGCATCCACCTGCATGAGAACTTAAACTTACAGACAGCCCGACAACAGTCATACCTGGGCACAAGAATGTCAAAACAACATGCAATATACTCACATCGCCATGGTATAGAAGCAAACACCGGTCTTACGCACAAGGTTGAGTTACTGCACATCACATACTCATGTTCACACTGTGACCATTTTCAAAAGTCACACGCAGCAAGAGTGTATGCCAATGAGTCACGATAAGACTCGCTGACACTGCTGCCTAGTGAAACAGGGAGTTTTATTCCAACTCTGATGCAACACCACCCCCTGATGGTGTCACCAAAAACACAGTCCTTTACCAAAATAAGTGGAAGAGCAGAAGAGAAAGAACACTAAGCTGATTTGAAAACGAAATCAGAGAGAACTTGATTCATAGACAACTTTTGGTAATTCCCGGTTTATTCACTGGAATCTTTTACTCTACTCTCCAACTTCCCCACTTCAGACGGTATGCATGATTGCTTCCATTAACAATTACAGCAATTAATAACTTTCAAACGTTCAATAACGCGGGTGGCATTATTCCTCGGTAAGGTATGACAGAGAATCATGTAGAGAAAATGGTCCGTAAAACTATATGTTTAGTGATATTCCTTTTAATTAAAGTGACAACTTTTGGGCTATCCGTTCACCACTCCCTGCGGTGAAACACCCCACAGTGGACAGGCTATCCATCAAATAACAGGGCTAACTCGTTCAATGAAATCACCATCAGGCAAATTCCGGCAAAAATTCATTTAATCACTAAAAGCATTTTCATGATTGACAAAGATAACATATTTCATTTTAGTTCTTTTTTTTAAATGTTGTAATAAGACGACTATTTTTGGCCAACGTTTATGTTATACTTGCATTCATTTATTATTGACAACTTGGCCCGTGCACAGTTGTGGTGGCGCAGGTCTTTTGTGTTTAAACATGTTTTGAACACTAGTTGAAAACAACTACAGATGCTTCTTTGAGTGAGGAAGCCCCATACTAACAATGGAGAACGGAGTCTCCTTTATTGTCTTTTTGTCGTATTTATCTTAGCGTTTTGAAGAAAGCTGTTGTTTTTACTATTCCTGGACAGCTGGTGTTAAACTGTGCAATTCACATTTGGCAGAATTTTGCCTGAGTATTCCACTTCCCTCTTTTTAAATGAGAAAAATTTAACTATTAATAAGCCTCCTTTTACTACACACTATGGGAGTGAAGTGTTCCTTTCACAAAACTGCCACTGGTTGAAATCACACCAGGCCAAAGGTGACTGATGCTCTTTATGAACTTTTCCACCTACTGTAGAAGAAAAAAGACCAAAAAATGCGTAAAAATGTTATACTGAATTATCACCCCACTGTGTGTATATTGTGTTTAATACGGGTGTATATTTAAGAAAGTCGTCATAGCAGTTTTAACGGTAAGTGATCTCATTATATGATGGCTGAGTGCACCACGTGATCTAGAGGTGCAATGTGATATACCTCTGTCTGCAGAATGGCAGCACGCTGCTCCTTGGCTGTCAGAGACTCCTTCAGCACCTCGATGTGCTGTTTGCTGTCAGAAAACTGGTTGGTCAGTGTCTCCAACTTGGTCTGCAGCCCTAGCAGCTCCGTGTCCTTCCTGGACAGGTCCTGCTTCACCTGGTCGATCTGAGCATGCCGACATAATGAAGAGGAGAAGGAAGATATGTCAGTGCTGCGCTAATATTACTTCACCTTATTCACTCAGCTCTGTCTTGAACAGAACCCCCATCCATTCAAAGTGGATGAAAGAAAGCCACGAGAGTCCACAACCACCATATACGCCCTACCTTGGAAATACTGAGAGGGCCAGTTTGGAGAGGCAGGAGCAACGGAAAGCAGTCTATACACTCTGAATGATGCCCCACTGACACAGAAACTGAGAAAACTGTCAATCACAGGTCAGTGTGCCCATATCCAACCCACAACTTTGGCTCTGTCAGGCTCCTGGCAAGTGATTACAAAAAGACTGACAGAGTTCTCCCCATATACTTGTTTAATCAGAATGACATCAAAGAGGAACAGAAGGGTTAAGAAACAAAAGAGTCTAAAACACTAAAAATTCACCTCCCCAGAAGGGCCCTGATGTTGCTGCCTTAAATTAATAATAGTGACCCCTCTTTTTNGAGGGCCAGTTTGGAGAGGCAGGAGCAACGGAAAGCAGTCTATACACTCTGAATGATGCCCCACTGACACAGAAACTGAGAAAACTGTCAATCACAGGTCAGTGTGCCCATATCCAACCCACAACTTTGGCTCTGTCAGGCTCCTGGCAAGTGATTACAAAAAGACTGACAGAGTTCTCCCCATATACTTGTTTACTGTGCAGAAAGATGAATCTGGGGAGCCTAGATATGTCATCACACAGTTCTCCTGGGTGATATCTTAACTCTCAAAGGCCTGCAAGAAAGTGCTAACTGTTAAGTCACACAAGCACACACAGAAAACAGGCAAAAAGAATCACTCAGAGTGGTCCACTTCAGCAAAAAAAAAACGCTCTTTTCAAGCCTCATGTTTAATAAAATCTAATAATAAGACTAAATATTCAAATCCAATAAACCATATACCGAAATGCTGTAGGTGACTAAATACATAGCAAAGGTCAACATGGTCTTAGTTAAATCAGACTTCTGGAATGCAAGTAATGCAGCAAAAAAAAAAAAAAATCCAAAAACAGCTCATGCTTGCTCAACATGCAAGCATGACCCCTTACAAATGAATAACATAGAAAGTAGATGATCCGACTCTTGCCCCCACGTGCCAAGAATCTGCATGCCAAAGAGAGCAGGTGTTAGTAGGGGTGGCACGTTACAGTGAGGTGCAGCAACAACCCTTAAACAACAGCAAGAGGAGCTGATTCAGCCAAGTGGTCATTAGAGGTCTCAGCTCTAATCGAGTGCTACAGAGAGAGAAAGTGAGAGGTCAGATTCATAATGAAACCTGAAGCTGTTCACTTGTATTTCAAAACTCAAGTCCTAATGTGAATTTGAACAGCACTCTGAATTCCAACAACACAGACAGATAAACAGAGTAAGAAAGTGAGATGCAGGCAGACAGAGAGCGCAAGAGGAAGAGAGCACTACCGTCTGGGAATCTAGCGATGCCAACCTCACCCTGCTAGTTTGAAGGAAGAACTCTGCATTCCTGACTGGGGGAAGAGGCAGTTCTACTGTTAAGATTCAGCCCAAAGGAACCAACAGATTTATGGATCCTGCCACACAGTGTGCAAAGGCCCGCGGCAGTATGACACTTAAGGTATGCAAATAAGAAATTGTAAAGTGGCTGCTCATCTCCTATGCACTTCCTACAACTGTCTCCATACCCTTTTGGTCTCAATGTCAGGAGACCCCTCGGAACCTGAGTTTTTGTTTGGCTAATAATTACGAAGTATTATGACCCCTTTTTTGAACCTTTGGACAGCTTCAACAAACTTGATAGTGACTAATGTCCCTTGGTAAATGACGTTTCCCTTTGGGTCAGGTTAAAGAAACAACACCAGTGACACCACCAGTTTAATTCCCTGACAGACTGATGCTGGCATGTCTTACAAAAGGAAACCCAAATGAAACCCAGGGAGACCCCCTATTTTATGACAATTCAGACATTTCAATGCTAAGATATAGCACGCACATATATGAGATAGACCCTACGCTGGACTACTACTGCTGCGTGGCTTCGTTTTGTCCGTCTTGGCTCTCGGACTCCAATAGGCTGAAAAACAAGCTGACTGAGTCAATGTTCAGGCTGCCAAGTAGTTTTCTTTTTGTCAAGAAGGCAGAGCTCTGTGTGTCAAAATTAGCTAGAGTGGTGGCACTGGCCCTTTGAATCCCATGATGCCTTGCATACACAGGAAGTCTTACTGCAGAGACCTCCAGCTGTAGGTCAGCCGCCCGTTTTTTCAGCTCCTCCCCCTCGGCCTCTTTCTGAGACAGTTCCTCCTTCAGCTGCTCTACCTGTCAGGAAAGTGTGTTGTTAACCGAAAAACCAACCAGTTGCCATTCAACTAGCAGGCCACATGACCAGAAGACTCTGAATCTGAAGCATCTGAAGTCCATCACCAAGGCCACTTAGAGGTCCCGATCTAAAACGATTCCGCCACCTGCCAAAAGTGAATCGAGTCCAGCTGACATCAGAACATGGTGTCGCAAGAACACATGGATTCCAATGAGAATCTTATTTATACAAACATCAAACAAGAAGTCAACAGCATGTGTAACACACAGTTACGTTAACACAGACACATACAAGCAAAGCAGAATAAACACTGAATGACTGAAAAAGCCAAGGGCATTTAAAAACAGATTTGTTTACCCATGATTTTTTTTTTTTGTTGCATAAAAACTACAAACAGTACAACCGAAATTCCGCCTATACATTTTTTTCTTGAATGAACACAATCCGTTCAGGAGCCAAAATAAAACAGTGACGGGCTGCATTATCTTGAACTTTGGGCAGCTGTGTCATACCTTGTTCTTCATGAACTTGGAATGGCTGCGGTAGACCTCCATCTGCTTCATCTCCTCCTCTCGCTCCTCTGTGCTCAGTGCACCATTGGACTTGAGCATCTGGATCTCCTCCTCCAAATCTCTCAGGCTGCGCTCAAGAGAGCTTATCTTGGAGTCCTAAGAGGCAAGGATGTGTGATTGAGAGTGAGGACAGTGGTTGAAGTTCGATAAGTATTGCCTGTCCGTGATGTGTGTGCAAACCTAAAAAAAAATTGTTAGAGAGGTGTAGTTGTACTTGTCTGCATTTCCACTGAATCCTCACTTATTTTGTGGCATGGCCAAGATTCAGCCCTGAACTTAGAGGAAGAAAACTTCTGTGGACATGAGCCTATATACAGTCATACCTGGGCACTTGGATACAAGTCCCAAGAACCACTGTGTCCACAAGTGTCTAGCTGTTCACACACTCACCTTCATCTCAATGACTGTCTGCAGGGCCTTAGTTTTGGCAGACTCTGGGGCTCCCTCGTACCGCCGGTGCAGCTCCTAGAAGAGTTACACTATCAGATGAACTGGTCTCCCACATCACCATTCAGACAGACACTGATCACAGAGCAGATGCCACAAAGCATCAAATTCATTGATAATATGACTGACATGAATGTTACTAACAGATTAAAAAATATATCTGTAGTATGCCAGATGAGCAACAACCACACAATACAACCAACAACCTTTTTTTTTTTTTAAAACAAGAAGTCATGAATGGAAAAACGCTGTTGACAAATCACTGAAAAGAAGAAATTTGAGATTTTTAAATGTCCCCGTACCTGAGCTGCAGCTCAAAGGAGAAATAAAGCACATGAAATGCACTGCTCTACTGATCATTCTTCAAATGATAATATAGCGTCACACTTTACGTCTTGACAAACATGACCCCCTATGCTAGATGATATGTTCTTCTTTGCCCATAAAGGTAGCCTTCTCATTGTTAACAAGGGTCATTTTTCATAGGTATTTGTGTCATTCAGACTTTTCAGTTCAACAAAATAGATTATACAGTCTTTTTTTTCCTGGTTACTAAGGTTAAACTGAAAGAGTTTGGTTTGAAATTGCAGCTCAGTAGTGTTGCTGCGTGCATCCCGACACTTTCACATAGGCTTATATCCATCTGCAACCTCTGCTTCCATTTTCACTCACATTCCCATTTCTCTGCTTCTCAATTTCCGCATGTAGAAGTGATTCCAGTTCTGTACACTAAGTGGCAGCTTTCTCAAACCACTAAGCTAGGGGAGCCCAGCTCCCATCTGTGAGAAGGCGGGAAACAATGCTGGGAGGGGCTGGCCCTCAGGCCTGTCGATCCTACAGAACAAGTCATAGCCTGCATGCTAATTCCCCTTCCTGCTCCCTCCACAAGGCGTCACCAGTACTACTCTCCGGGGGCTTGTAAAAAAAAAAAAAAAAAACACTTTTCAGGAAGGGCAGTGACTGAAAAAGTGAAAATGAGAGAGACAGATAGTGAAAACTGAGGAGTGATAGCAAACACTTTGTAAAAGCAGTTGAAGGCAGGGAAAAAAAGACAGCCAAACAAGAGACCCCACACAAAGCGGACAGACCTGCTAGTTACCACATCTTTCCTCTCTAGGATTAATATATTAATGGAGAACCCTGTTGCATGATTATCAAATCTCACAGAACTGATACTAAAAAATCTGTATGTTTTCAAAGTCTCAATTATAAATCCCTTCCCTGCATCTTGAAACATCTGCATGCTGCCACATGTCACTGTCATATATAGGGCAACTGACTCAGGAACTACTGTTAGATGTCCACCTTTGTCAGTCCATGATTCTGTCTGCTGCTCCTCCCTGCTCAGTAGTTTCTTTCCTCTTCACAAGCATTTCCCAAATGTTGTCTTTCTATTTACTACCTGTTTATCTGTTTATAGTTTGCTCGGGGTAACTACAGTAGGCAAGTAAAGACCTACACAACACTGAAAGTCATCAGTGTCATTAAAAATAAGAGCAGATGAGGGCATTGTTAGCCTAGCAGTTCACCTCCACTTCATGCAGGAGTTATCTTGGCTCATACACTGTAGGTCAGCAATTTATACTGTGAAGGCTTGCTGGTTCCTAAAGCACAGTGTTAAACTAACACACACACACACACACACACACACACACACACACACAAATAAAAGCAGGGTGGTACAATTTGACAGTAAATGTGCTTGTTACAGGTAATCCTCGACTTATGATGTACTTGACATAAGACTGACTCACAACGGTAGATCATAAATCAATCAATCAATTAATAGCAGTAAATCTTAAAAATGAAATGGATGAAAATTGTCCAAAACAATTTTATGATATTCAATTCTAGTAAGTAAATGAGCATTTTGTGTATGTTATAGCTAGTTAAAACATGCATACCATGAACATGTTGTCACGTACAATAAACAGTACCTGTACAGTACATGTATGACATCATAGTGTAGCGACAGCATCTACCGACAGCTGTACTGAAACAAGTACAGTTCTACAACACAATTGAGTGCTTATAGCTTCAACTGTACATGAAGTTATGAAAATGCATTAAAACATTGCATATGTCTACAGTACCTGCACTGCATGCATGTGACAGTGCAAGGAAAACATTGTAAAAATCATTTGTTTGTTTTGATTTCTTGTTCAATTGTACTTAATACATCTCATTGTCATACAACACTGAATACTGAAGTATTTTAAAAATGTTAAAAACATGCCACACTGTTTAAAAAGGAACTTTGTTAAAGAATGTAGTACTGAAGTATTTAATAATGATACGGATAATTTACTATACTGTAGCCAGAAATGAAACAGGTCAAAAACATCAACAAACGCGTGAAAAGAAATTACCATACGGTGGACCACACAATTAGAATCACTATGTCACGACTACAATATAACTTACAACCTAGCCATTGCTCCCCAACCCAGACATAAATCGAGGACTATCTGTATCATTGCTAAAATAAGACCAAAATGCATTCTGCTTGTTTCCATAACACACAAAAGGGTGGCTGGGCTTTTAAATGTTTATGCGAGTGGGAAAGCAAAGGAAAGTGAGCAAAGAAAATATTCCTGTAATGTCACTGGGGTAACTGCAGTCAGCAGTGAGTAGGTTCAGTGCAGAGTAGGGGCGTGGCTTACCTCCCGCAAGGCAGCAGTTTCTTTCTCTTTCTGTTCCAGTAGGCTTTCCAGGTGGTGTACGTGCATCTCGGCCTCAGCCAGACGCCGGGTGCGCTCGTGGTCCTCCTCAGTGGCCTTAGCTGACAGCCCCTTGCTCTGCAGCATCTCCAGCAGCTTCTTAATGGACTCATCACGTGCGGCCAGTGTCTGCTTCTGTGTCTCAATACGCAGCTCCATCTCTTCCAGCGTCTTCCTCAGGAGGAAGAGCTCCTTGGCCTGCCGCTCATGTTCACCACGCAGCCGCTGGAAGTTCTCCTCAGTCAATTCAGCCGCCAGTGGCTCCCCAGGGCGGGAGCCACAGTCCTGCTGGAATAGCTGGTTCAGGTCCCTCTGGATCCGCAGCTCATCCTGCAGAGCCTGAATGGTCATTTGCAGGTGCTGGGGGGGCAATGAAAACAGCCATAAACTGGATTGCAAAGGGAATCACATAGAATGAACAGAATAAAATGAATGAAGCAAGTAAAACAATCAAACCAGGTGGGAGAAGAATCATAACCCACTCTCTGCCTGAGCAAATCCTCTCACAACTCCTACACCCCAACTACCAGCTCCCACAGAGCCACCACCAGCTCCCCTGCCCCCCTTAGCCGACTGCTACCTCACACATCGCCTTGATCGCTCAGCGGACTGAGTTACTCATCCTCACACCAACACCACCTATCAAACATACTACACCCATGGCAGGAAAGCCTGTCTACGCATCCGCAGCTTCAACAGACTAACCTATTGCAGAAATGCAAGGGATGAGGTACCTGACTCCATGGGAGTTTTTCCTCAAAGCACTTGCATCCATAAGCTCTAGTTCTTCAATCCACTATAGTACTGGCAGCCTGCAGGCAGAGCCCCTGTGTTTGAGCAGTGCTATAGAAGGGAATATGACATGCATCACAAAGGCCATGTCTGTGACAGGGCTGCATCGCATCGGTGCGCTGTGTGACCAGGACTGCATACAAAACGCTACTGTTCTTGGTTATCTTTCATTCTGGCATCCAGCCTGTAGTCAGCCTGCAAATCCAGGCAACACACCTGCTTGCAGCACTAACCAGACAACACAGACCAGCTCAGATAAAAAGATAACTGCCACTGCCGTGCCAACTACTGCATCACTGTATCTGGCCTTTTTTGAAAAATGCTTAGTCAAAAAATGATTCTAGCTTTCTCTGTCATTCTCTCTCTACCACTACCAATCTGGACATGTGATAGCTGGGAGAGCAGGCCATTTCTCCTGCAGCCATAATTCCATAGGCAACCCCAGTTGCCAAGCAACAGCAACCATCTGTGAGCACGCAGAGCGTGTGTGTCTTTCCCTGCTCGAGCCCACGTAGGCAGGAGGACGAGCAGAGGCAGAGGGCAGCTCCAACATCCCCAGCATTTAGTCCCGGTCACATCATTAACCCCGACAGGGCACAGACATAGCCTCCAGTGGGAAGACCTTCCACATAACATATCCATACATCCTCTTCATTGCAAAGCACAGGTACAGTAAAACGGCCATGAAATTGCACCGAAACAGATAAGCCCTGTAATGGATGAAAACTGAGCCAGCTAAGTGAAAGTGACAACTGATATGCAGATGTAAACTTTTGGCAGCAGACTCATGGGGAAAGACATTAATCCCTATTGACTTTTCAAATGATACCAGTGGCCCTCGACGCTTTTTCCAGCCCTGTTTCCAGGTAGGTGCTGAGCCTCTCTGGATACAGACATCTGCTGCCCTCATGCCACTGTTTACTATGGCATCCTCAGAGGCATGTTGTTACTATGGCCACAAGACAAGTGAACAGTCTCTCCATCACAGACTCCCACTGACTGTTGCCTGTCTGCAGCTGCCAAAGCAATCATTTCTCACCTTGAGCTGACTTTCAGGACCAAGAGTATCGCTACTCAGTGGGTATGGTGGGCATGTGAATATCTGGCCCTTTTATGGTCAAAGAAAGGAGAAGAAAAAAGTATGACAATCCTACGTCATTCCCAAAAGAAAGCATTCTTCAGTGGTAGGGATGAGCACACCCTGAAGCTGGGGCTGGGCAGTTAGTGGGTTCACTAAGCCAGGGAACTGTACTCACAGGCCTTGACTGATGGAGGTGGAAGGAGGAGCAAGAACCTCCATTTCGTCATTCACAAAACACCATTTACTTCGACGACAACTTAAATAAATACTGCCAACCAAGCACATCTCATCTGCACCGACTGCACCGCAACAGGATACACAGTGAGGGAGATTTTCCAAGCAGATTTAAGGAACAGAGCCTCTCTCATATGTGAACTGATGGTTACTGATGGTGGTGAAAAGAGATTCATCCAAACAAATACTGTAAGATCAAAAGGCAATCATTGGTTTCAATGTTTTTTTTGGATCACGATGTAGAAAAGGTATGTTAATGACACTTTAAAAAATGTTCAGAGAAAATATTGGTAAATCGTCCATTTTAAAACCAGCGGTCCTCCTGAATGAAGAAATCAGCATCCTTAAAGTTTGACATGATTTTTTTATGCAACGTAAAGCATGACATGACACTGGGAAGCTGGCGGTTCAACATTTTCAATCACACAGTCCCACAGGTACCCCATCTCTGTTGCACATCCAGAACACAAAAAAACCCACACAGACACACCTTGGGTGCATGTGTCATTCACATGCTTTCAGCCTTCTGTGCAGAAAAGTATACCTTTTTAAGCAAAACAGAATGAGGCCAAGCTGAACTAAAAATTATCTAGGCTAGAGAAGAAGACCTATGTGAGACATGACTTCATTTCATCCAAGTTAGTCTGGAGAGAAGTATGGGTGAACTTAACTTGGGGACCCAGGATTCCCCCTGACCATGTGGAGGACTGTTCAATAGAACCTGGAAGTCGTCGTACAGTGAGATTTTGCAGGAGGTAGGGTTTAGCGGGCCCAAACGTGGAAAACAGAGCAGGGTTGCACAAGGACAGGCAATCCATCTTTTTGCATTACTGCTCCATAGGAACAAGGCAATCCCAATGATGGCAAGGGAAACAACTCTTTGCATAAACATGCAACAGCACACTGTGCAAGACAAATAATGCCAACTAACCTCACCAAGGCTAGTAAACTATTTTTAGCAATTCTTTAAACTCTTATTGTGGAAAAAAAGTCAGCAGGCAGAAAAATCACAGCACTGCTCTGGTTCAAAGAGATGTACAGTTGCAAAGCTAAGGAAAGAGTCGGATGCGAGAAATCCTGGTCGTCTGGACGGTAAGGGGCAGTAAAGTGCTGAGTGGAGCTACAACGAGTGAGCGGCGATCTGCCAGTTCCCCTGACAAGAAGGCCATAATGAATTCACAGAGATGTGTGCGATAGCGGCTCAGACAGTCACAGGGACATGGGTCTGGCCACGATGATCGCTTCTCATGAACCTGATCCCAAATTGTCACAGCGTGCAGGAGATGCGCAGAGGTCACAATGAAGGCAAGACATCCCTATACAAGTACCGTAAAACTCCAAGCAGTAGTCCGCTGCTTAGACAGATGGATGATCCCATGCACTAAGGTGGCGACCAGTCTTCCAATCAGGACCCTGTCACAAAGGGGCTAGTTAAGGTTAAACGTTAAGATGGACGGCATGGGTCCTATGGAGATTGTGTGCTTGAAATATGGTGAGGGTTTAAGAACATGGGGTAGAGAGAGTCACCTACTTTTTTCACCTAAATAGTGGCTAAGTAAACGGCTAAAAACATAAAAGTGCAAAGACCGACAGGGGACCATCAGACGTGAGAGGAAATATCTATGCCATTTGAGGTGAATGAGGATGCCCCCCACCTGTCTGCATCTCCATTATTTCTCACCTTTCCTACATCGCCCTGTAAGGCCACAGCATGTCAACTGACGGGGCAGTTGTTGGTTTACAGGGATGGCTCCCAGCTGAGTTCAGAGTTACAGAGCTCCACAGTTGTGACATTAAAATCCGATGGATTGACGCAAAAAACATCAGATCTGCACAGCCTGCCTATGGTTTATCCTCGTGTCACTGTAAAGCTGTGTCACTTCACGCAGCGTACAGGAGCTACAATGAGCGTTTTCACTGGATCCAATCAAAGAGCAGTCTGTATCAGATCTCAATAGCTGCATTGAAAACACTGTCTCACTGCTCCAAATAAACAAGGTATTTATCCTCCTTTACAAGAACCAGAGCTATTTAAAAAGATAAACATTAAAAAAAAAACAGATGGATTCTTATATGTAAACTCACTGGAGGGGAGACAAGAGGTGGGTGTGTCACATGAGCAGACAAACCCCACAAACACACACGCAACCTCCCTCACTGCAACACCAGGAAGCATTTTGCAGGTTCAGTGTGTTCTGTGCGACATGAAAGTAGCTGTCACTTCCTCACTGTAAGGACATCAGTTTCTGGGGATACTCAAAGTGCTTCCAGTTTAACATTTTCCACTGCTTTATATATTTTATTAAAAACCCGTCTTCCAAAGAATCCCAAGTTACAGTAAGAGAAGTTGTACTCAATTCAGAAAAATGCAGTCAATTGTCAGCACTGGGTGTGACATCACTCCCCCACAGATTGCTCATTGCTCCATTGTGCTGGTGCCCGTCCGAACCCAAAATGTATTGGATGGCCCCGCAGAGACGGAGTCAGCATTTTCTAGCCTTTCCTGCTCCTCACTCAGCATTTTTCTACAGTTGTTCCACTCTTTCCTTCTCACGTGGGCCTTCTGTCACAGTGCTTGCCAAAAGGTAAAAAGACCAGATGACATATAGTGCATTAGACACATATCTCAAAATGACAAAAAGTCATTTTAATAGTAAATTTCACTAAGAGCAAAAAAAAAAATAGACAAGATAACGTAAAAGAAGGTGAAGTAGTTTTATTCCGTAACAGTACTGGATCCAGAGCCAAGATTCAGACGTACATAAGAGGAAGAGAGAGAGAGCAGGAACGCATTCAAGGCACCTCCAGCCCACCACTTACATAATTCCAGAGGTTATACAAGCTCATAGTTACATAACTTGGGGGCAGTAAAACACTTCTAATAGAACATCTAATAGAAAATTCAATGTTTTGTTTCTCCAGCTCCTTTGTTTGTGGACCAGCAGACTTGGCTGCTGTTCTGATAATGGCAGGTCTGATCTCTTGCTCTCACCGGGTTCCAGCTGTGCAGAGCTTCTGCACAACTTCTGGTGTAGAAGTAGGTCCATCTGCCAAAGTGGTTTCCAACAATCGTTAATAAACCATCACAGAACCATTAATTAATTAATTAATTCTGAAACACTCCTCTAAGGAAACCTGTCAGCAAACAAGGAGAGCGAAAAAGCATTGATCCAGATTGGGCTGGGTGGGGCTCATAAAAACCTGGCCCTGTCTTACTGCTCTGGTACTCTGAAAGCAGTGCAAATCATCTTCACAGCCAACAACACTTGCAAACAACTGGCTACACCTGTTCTCCATGGCTACCTTTCAGGAATATGTCCAAGTCATTTAGTATCGCCACTACAGGTGCCAGCTGCAGAAATGACAGTGAGCCACTAATCTGGACCTCTATTGCCACAGTAAACTTCATCTTGGGTGCAGCCAATGAATCAGTCCATGAACCATGTCAACCCAACTGGCCAGATCACACCATCATAATGACATGATTCTGCAGGTGCTCAGGGCAACCTTAACAAAGAGAAACTTGAGATATTGAATTAGTGGTCTTGCTGGTACAGAGTGACATCTGTACTCTTCAGTTCAGCAATGTGAACAAACTGCTGTGAGGGGTATCATGTGTGTTGATGGCTCTAATTTTGTTGTTCCCATTCAGCTGACACTTTACGACCTGTCTTACTCTATGGGGGTATTTTAATGGCTTAAGTGTCTGCCTCATGGATCTCCAGATCCTTTTCCTCTTTTTACCATCACCCTGCTCTACTTCTCAAGTCAAAATGACACCCCAGTGTCCTCACTGTAGATCCTGGTCAGGAGGATCAGAGAGTCAATGTCTCTTTTGGACTTGCTGTGCAACTTGATGTCATCCAGGTACAGAAGGTGACTGATGGTAGCTCCACTCTTGAACCTGTATTTGTAACCACTCTTAGTAATGATTTGGCTGAGAGTGTTCAGGTCTATGCACAACAGCACTGGGGATAGTGCATCTCCTTGGTGTATTCCACACCTTAGTCACCTAGAGTATTGTTTGAGTTGGTTTCTAATGTTGCCCTCCAGCGATCCACTGAGTTCTTGATGAAGTTTGTTAATGACTTCTTGACTTTGTACAGCGCGACATCGAGTCTATACTTTCTCATAATAAATCCAGTTGGTCGGTCTGGTCTTGGTGGAGAGCTCTGTCCCCCAGCACCTGGTGCTTTGAGGCTCTGGTGTTGTTTCCAATCCCTTTCTGGCCAGGGCTCATGTATTTACTTACATGTGCATTCAGCTTGCTGGACATGACGCCTGACTGGAGCTCCCTTCCTTTAGGCAGTACTTGGATGGTGCCTGTCTCTTAGTGGGGTCTTTCAGTACCAGTAGTGTTTTTCTTTGGGTTAGCCAGTCAGGGAGGGAGCCTGTTGTTAGCAGCTGGTACATTTGTGTAGCTATGAGGATTATGTAGGGCTGTATGGTTTCTTTAGCCAGTAAGCATGGATGATGCCAGGCCCTGGTGCTACCCAGTTTATTATGTTTGTGACCCATTGTCAGACATCTGCTGTTGTAATAGTAACTGGTTCCTGCTCTGGGAGATACTCTGTATTAGGTATCTTAACTAGCCTTGGTGTTGTTGGTTCCTTCTCGCAAATGCTTTTACAGTGTACACACACACACACACACACACACACACACACACACACACACACACACACACACAGATATATACGCAAGAGAATTTTTTAAAATTGTGTGCACGCACGCACCGTCAGGACCAAATTATACTTGTGTGCATTCAACTCAGACATAACCAATTTATCACTACAGTGACTGCCAGCATAAACTTTGAAAACTCCGAAACACTCAGCTCTTGTTTCCGAAACACTAAAAATCTGCATTATATTTAATCATCTTTCAGGTATTAATTAATGTAACTCAAATACACAAAAACTTGCAAGTCAAACAGGTATCTCTGGGGATACTTGCGTTAAAATTCTGATCAGAGAATTGTCCTGTCTTCAGTTGAATTATCAAATATAAGAAAAATGAACGAAATCATAAGTTTCAGACTTTGCTAAAAAATTTAAAACAAATAACCATTCTGACCTATCTGGCTCTGGTTCACATCATAGGCAGCTAGTTAACTGTTCTTTTATCCAGCACACTCAAGCGCACTTACTGCCGGTTCTATATTGCCTTACCCCACCAAACTCACACCACAGCCTGTCAACAAGGCGCCCCAAAGTCCCTCCTGTCTGCTAGCACCCAGCAAAAAGCTTCAACTCACTTAAGTATTCACAGAATCCTGTAGCTGAAGAATTATGTCAGCACCAAACTCAGTAATACTTTAGTTCAGCAAATTTTTAAAGAGACTTTTTTCATAGCAGAACTGTATTTGCATTATAGGGTTTGCCTTGTGCTTTCATTTTTTTCCTGGTATTTATTCTTATTTTTCAGACAACTGAACATAATTCATAGTTCATAGTTGAAAGTGAACAAAAGAGTATCGTTCAACTCTGCACATGATCAGGCAGCAAATTTAAAAAAAAAAAAAAAAAAAAAAAAACTTTTGTGGCCAAAAAATGAATTAATTATGAGTATAGAGGATAAGATGACAAATATCCTGCACTTACTCACTGGGATCACACATAGGGCCCTTCTACACTAACCTAACAACCTACCCGACAGTAAGCAAACCCTAACACGCCACCTTGTAAGCTTTTCACTGGGGTCGTCGGGTAGGCACCTTCGTTCATTGGCGTTTCGCCGATTCGAGCCCACGATACCTCCGGAAGGCTCAGCAGAGAGGCCTGGCGTCCCAGACCCACCCCCCTCCAAGCCTACTAGGCCACATCGCCCCTGATAACTAAGGCCACATCCCACATGGCGGGGCAGCAAATTTTAAAAAAAAACTTTTGTGGCCAAAAAATATATATTACAGCGTGTGGGATGGGAGCAAGAAATCAAGGAGCAGACACTTTGGGCAATTACCCAGATGCATGTGGGGTGGAGGGGAAATGTTCTACATCTGAAGACAGCCATCTTTAATGAGAACCGTCCCTGATTACTACTTAAACATTAAGGCAAATTAGCACCGTGCTGTTATTTTCCACGAGCCAGTGGCAGGATTTAAAACAGGGTGGTGCAATAAAGGCAAATTATACATCTGTCCCAATCTGCCTGAGACTAATCATTAGCATCTAGCGAGCAGCATTTATTCCCGTTTGGCTGAGCTGAGGAGTAAGCAAGACCATAACCCACAACCAGCAGCACCAGAGGGAGCTCAGATACAGGTCTGAAAGCCCCTTTACCCTGTAGTACATGGGAAGCAATCTCAGAAGAGCAACTGCTTGGATGGTTCCCCTACACCATGAGAAGTGTTCCTCAGTGATCAAAGTGATCACTCACGCAGATCTTAGCACAGGGAAGACCATCTGTGCGGGAGATACCATACAGAGAGGGACTGGGAACAAGGACACACCCTTCCTTTTAACTTACACCAGCATGAGAGGAACTGCATAAGAGACACTGCCATCCCTCTCTCCTGAGCCAATGAAAGTTCAGTGTAGACCAACTTCACAAGTTCCTTTTTCAGATGTTCACTGTAAAGTTACCATGGAAACATGGTTCTGGTCCACAAATAAGGTGAGGTAGAAGTTTAAGCTCTGACAGACACACACATATGGCAGTCTGGGCTGCGGAAAAGCATATGCAGCTTGCTACGTTAGGACCATCTCTACACTGATACAGTACAATCTATTTATTCTTTATGGATGGCTTTGCTTTTCATCCACAAACTTGACGTTTGGCATACAGGTATTTCATACCTTACATTTTACAGTTTTTGCATAGACAAGCACTCACACACACACACAGCACTACGCGTATTAGTGACGTGTGTCTCCAGGCAGTACCCAGCTAATTTGTCAAGACAAACGGGCCACTTCTCACACTCTGTCTCTCACACACACACACACGGTTCTGCACACAAGGGTGATATATTTTTTTCTCTGCATTTAACTACTACTAGCATGTGTCACACTTCGATGTTTGCCTGTCTGACAGCACTAATAATACTTGTACACTAAATGTATGATAAAACATTTTTGTATGTTATGAGCAGTGCTGGGTAACTGAGCTACTAATATGATAAATTCAGCATACAAGGAAGCTGGAAAGAGATGTACAAAATTGTAGCCATATTTCACAATTTTGCAGGTGTAAAAAGGGTCCTGCAGGTTGGAAAACATGTCCAGATTCTTAACCTTAGCGTTCCCTGCAATACCAAAATTGAATGCATACATTTCTAAGGAGTGGGACTGAATTGTAATCCCAAGAGGTCTAGTGTTGGGACTTGGGTTTGTCTCCAGCACACCACAACACACCAAGGTTTCCATGTTGAATAAGCCCAGGATGCACAAACCAGCCCATTTTCCCTTGGGGAGTTGGTTGGGCTCCTATTCACAGCTGTACACACAGTAGAGTTCCCAAGTCTGTGTTTTTATGTGCTAATTTGTGTCTTTGTCAAAGCATATTCAGTCTACAGGTCCTAAGGCCCTTGGATCATAAGACAACCAACCCAAGTAATGGCAAGAAACTGGGCTGAGAATGAGACTCTTTCATTGCTCCTTTAGAGAATGAATGCTTAAAGTCCTAGTGTTTCCTGATCAGTCACCTGAAGTCTGGGTACAGCCTGTCCTTTATAGCCCTGGGTCCCTGGAGCAAAGTGGAGGAACGATTGCAATAACAACATCTGACTGACTGTTGACAAGGGTCTGTCTGTCCTGCCTGCAGTCACATGAGAAAAATACCCCTACTCCCAAACATGAAAAGGGAAGAAACCTGCTTTCACAGACATTAAAAAAATGTTCAGGCATGCACAGGTCAGGAGACAGTGACTTTGTAGAAAAGGGGAAAAAGAGAAAGACACCTTTTATTCCTTCATGCAATAATAAAGCTGAGTATAGCTATCATCAATTACTCATGTATGGCAAATGCCTTTAAAAGTGCAGGAGGTGTGAAATTACAGACATATACCAACACACACACAAACACAGTCCTTGGATGATGGTTGATGCTAGTGGTGTGTGTGTGTGTGTGTGTGTGTGTGTGTGTGTGTGTGTGTGTGTGTGTGTGTATTTGCAGCAGTAGCAGCAGCTGACAAAGAGTGTGGGGACCCCATCAGTCAATAACTGCCTGTGACAGGAAGTGAGGCAGGCTGTCAGGCAGAAAGGGAGGGGCCATGGATGCCAAACCAAGCACACAGAATGATGAGTAGATGAGGTTGCTGCTGCTTAGCTCTTGGAGAATTCTGCAAACAAGCGGTCGCTTGTTTGAGTAGGCCTAGGTAAACAGGTACAGAGAGAAATGAGTGCATCACAGCCTGCTGAGCTGTGGTCCTGGTGCTTGCAACAACACCCGTTAGTTTTCCTTCAGCATCATGCCAGCCTTTACTGCCACCCTAAGCAAAAAACTACAATAGAACATGAGAAGCTCAGCTGCAAATGTGCTTGATTCCAAATATATGAGAAAGAACAAAGATGAAAAATAAAATCTCGCTCCGAATAGCTGAAAAGGTGCCCTCCATGTGATGTTCTAAAACACCATCACCCCCACCTGCCTCCACTGCCAACTGGGCAAGGTTTTTATTGTTGTTATAGTTACTGCTTATTCATCTGCCTGATGCCATTGTTACAAGACAACAGTCTAAGTTTGTATATTAAGCTGGTGACAATGATTTAATTGTTTGATCAACTGGGGAATTTATTGTAATAATTCAGGCAATGTACTTTGCTTAAGAGTACTATTTCTACTGAGAAATTTTATGGATTGCCTTAACCCAGCAATCCAAACAGACGGAATGTACAACAGCCGAACTCTGCAAGGAACCCATCCTTCTCCTTCCATTCTTCTCCAAAACACCTCGGCACAGTCCAGGCAAACATAGAAGACCACCCGAGAGCTCTGGCTGATGAGTGATACCATGGAACCCTGTTTAGGAATTTACCATTTCAGTTGATTATTGGACTTACATCAATCCATCCACATCCAACTTAAAATCTTCACAATTACATTGAACATAAAACTAGAGCTGTAATGGTACTTCCAGATGTGAAGTCCACATGAGGTGTGCATTCTTTTTTAAAAATTACTCTCATATTTGCATCACTTTTCCTAAAAAAGAACTGCAGCATGAAAATGGTCAAATAACCCACCCCCTACCTCAAACTGAACAAACACAGGTCCTCAACATCAGAAGAAACATACCTTGACTGCATACAATTCTTTGGAGGTAAAGAGCTTAGAGTTTTTCCAGCGTTAAATCAGAAACACCAGGTCCTATTAGTACAACAGAGCCCACAAACTGAAGTCTCAAAATCCCACAGTTCAATAAGTCAAACTGCAGCACCTCACATTCCACACATCAATATCTGGGGCCTAGGCTCCTAGGCAGGAGAGTGCCATGCTCCTGGCTAGCCTGCAGCAAAGCATGTATGAGGTAACTGTTGTTACCATTATTGCTTGGCCACCCTGGGAGACACCACTCATTGGGAGAGAGAGGGAGGCAAAGAGAAACCAGGAGATGAAGACGGATGAAGATGGCCACAGCAGAGCCGATTCACCCAGCACCAGCAGAGAGAAAACTCCTTTTCTAGGTCAAATGGCACAAGGTAAAAAACACTTGAGAAAATCCATCGCACTGTCCTATTTGTTCTGTGTTTCAATGAGAGTACACAATAACCTGACACACAAAAGGATGAGAACTAAGTTTTGGCTTCTGGCAGTAGGCAGCAAGCACAAATCCTGGAGCACAGCTATTAGCTGCCCCGTGCATCCCTGCGTACAGCACCCAGCACGAGACACTGAGCAAGGCTTCACCAGAAGCTGACTCATTTGCCTTTTACTGCTCCTGTTCAGACTTCCATCTTAGAGAACGTACAGTGTTGAAGTCAAGGAGGTTCACCCCAACACATGCATGATGCTCAACCATCACAACCACCACAGTACTAATCACTACTGTCATCATCAACAACGTCATTGTCAGGAGCAGCAGCAAAGATGCATGCGTCATGCACCTGAACCTCCCCCAGAGAGTTGGACAGCAGTCCCTTCTGACATGTTTTCTGGCCTGTTAGAACCTGCTGACCCCAAGTTGTCACCTCAGATGACAAACCAGGCAGTTCAAGATTCCAGCTGGCTGGCTGGCTGACTCAGTCCTACTGGCATGCAAAGTACTCTGAGCCTCCTCTTCCTCTATCTCTATGCCAGTCTCCCTCAGTTTAGTTATTCCCCTATACGGAAAGTTCACGCTGTAGGCATGGACAGACATCTGAAACTATTTCCGGAAAGGAGCTAATCAACCAACAAACCACAGTCCAGTTATCATGTACTGTGTGGTCATCAAATGCTTTAACATAACTCACAATCATCATACCACCATTCATGCCAAACCAGACACCATGCGATCACAATGCTTATGACAGATGCTGGCTTCCTGCAGAATTCCATTAACAGAAAAAAAAAGACTAAATAAAGCTGGTACTTTACACAAGCAAAGGTTGTGCACCCTGTACCAGTAATAACATGCCATATTTACCACTGCCATTAACATATTTTCCACTACATGTTCTGCACTTCCCCTCCGAGCAGGGAATTGCACACACTGATCACTTTATTAGGTACACTTATGCAGTAGGACCATCTTTTGACTCCAGAACAGAATGGAGATACACCAATACACGCTCTGTCTCTGGAGTCTTGGACTTGTTTCTACTGAGTTTTTGTCCATGGCAGCTTGTCAGCTTTATTGTTTCTGTTGATTTTTGATGGCTCATTCATTCTCTCAACACATTCCACCTTATCTAAAAGGTGTCCCATTGGCACATGCTACAATCATAGTGTTGAAGCCATTTTAGGGGTTTCAGATGGGCTGGGAACACAATTATTTTTCTCATTTAAAATAATGGGAAATAACCTTGCCGTATATGAAATTTCAGTATATTTACCATTTTCAGGANAAAGGTGTCCCATTGGCACATGCTACAATCATAGTGTTGAAGCCATTTTAGGGGTTTCAGATGGGCTGGGAACACATAATTATTTTTCTCATTTAAAATAATGGGAAATAACCTTGCCGTATATGAAATTTCAGTATATTTACCATTTTCAGGTTTAATTTCCTAAATTCGGGGATTGCTGCACTCAGTGGGGTTAACACCAGTGAGATGTAGTGAGATGCAGTAAAGGTAAACAGAGGAATGGTTTCCCCAGCCCCAGGAACCAGGCTTTGCTGGAACGCAGAGGTGCATAAAGATTTAACTATTCAATGGACCAAGCATATAACCTAATATACATTCAGTTTTGTTTTCAAGTGATTACATCAACATTTATAGGCTAAACAGGAAAGCCATGGGCATTCCAGCACTCAGTATTTGTCTAAGATCCAGTGTGGTAGTGCCCAATCACCAGACACAGGAAAGTGACCTCCCTTACCTACAAAACAACAACACAGGGATGGACTACAGCAAGATCATTTGTATTCTTGCCTCTCTCTGTTAAACAGATACCTGCCCAACTTCAATTACTAAGCTTCTAAGTGGATGCTGCCCCCAGGGCTGTGATCAAAAAAAATGTCCAGAGAACTTCAGCAAATAAGCGATTCCCAGACACAGGAGTCTAACACATTATCATTACTATTATTTCTGTCATTTAGCTTCCCCCTCCAAAAAGCACACACAGACTGCTAAATTGTGCGGTGTGGTGGCATCACCTGAGCCTATGAGGACTTCTGCATGTCACATCAGTACATCACACAACACAAATCTGGGGCCCTCACCTGGTTCTCGTCCTGCATCACCCGGTACTGCTCCTTCCAGACCGTAATCTTTGACACCTCGTCCTTACGGAGAGCACGCTCTTTCTTCAGCTCAGGGCTCCAGAAGGTCTTGATGGAGTTCATGGAGGAGCTGAGCTTGCTCTCCTTCACGTCCACTTCCTTCCGCAGAAGCTCATTCTCCCGCAGCACCTCCTTCAGCTGAGCCTGCAGGTCCATGATGGTATTGTCCCGGGCCTGGCGCAATGAATGAGGCACAGTGGAGGCCAAGCTCGAGGGCATGTGGTGGTCCCCAAAGGCAATGGCATCAGTGGGACCAGCCCCAGGTGGTGCCGCTGTAGCAATGTTGGGGCTACTGCCCATTACAGCTCCACGCACACCATAGGGCAGCCGCCCACCAGAACGGCCAAGCGTCATGGTGCTCTTGGGCTGGTCAGGAGCTGCCACCACCTCATTGTCGCTTAGATACATGGGGCCAGAGGCAGCATAGGCTGCATTTAGGGACTGGATGTTCTCCATAGAGAGCGTCTTCCCACCAGCCCCACCTGCCCCACCACCACTGCCTCCTGTGCTGTTTGTGCGGCGGTGTCCCAGCCGGGGGGAACGAGGCAGCCGTGGGGAGCGCCCAGGGCTCTGGTTGCTGCCCTCCATCTTGCCAACGGAGCGGGCGCTGCCATACATGATGGCTCTGTTGGACTGGAGTCTACACCTTTTAGGCACGTATGGAAATGTGCAAGCTGCCGAGTCCTTCCACACAACGCGCTCACTAGAACGTTGGTTTTATTGTGTGGATATACGTTTCCCCTACCCTACTGGGCAGACAAAATACTTCCTATGCCGAGACGGACTCCCTGGAGAAACAAAACTGGCTGGAGCCGAACTGAAGTCAGCCAAACCGTTTCAGTTGTCCATGACTCTGAAACCTGCAAGGAAACAAACAGAAAAAAGACGGGTGAACAAAGCTGAGAGCAAACACATGAAGAAATGAAATACCCTGCATGAAGACTCTGTTTCTGCGCTGCTGCATGATGAGTTACCATCTCACTGTAACGCAGCCCCTCGATCGGCTTCACTCACTACTGCTCTTAATGTCAGACACAGAGAGAGACCCTGACCCAAGACTTTGTTGTAGGAGCTGAACCATCCAGGAAAACTGGCACAGGTTTTAAAAACCCCAGGAGCCAGGTGATCTACTTTCCCCCCAGTACCACCACCAGCCTCAGGCAACGCCTTCCTGATGCACAGTGCACCCTTTTGTCAAATCAGGGGCAACTGTACTTAGCAGAGTGGGAGCCCGGCGGGGCTGGGTCTGCACACACGTTCTCTGACAGACATGCGCAAACACACACAGACACCCACTGCCCTAATCTCTCACATGAAGACCTAGTAAAGGCAGACAAGAGAAGCACAGCTTCCACCCTTGCTTGCCTGGGGTCCTGTGTTCCCAGGGAGACAGGGCACATGTCTAATAACCCCCCTGTGATATAATGAGCCATTTGGCTGTATGTGGGTCATTCAAATGCCATACTTCATTTAGTTTTCCTTGCCAGTTCACCTACCCACTCAGCAGTTCATTCAATCCAAGGGCCACTCAGAGACTGTTACTGCTAGAGGTGCCTTCTTCACTATCACCACAATGGCACAGTAAACAGCAACACTCACCCAGGAAATCAATGCTTAGACCGGGGAAACCTTTAAACCGGCACATTCTGACATCACGGGGAAGGGGCTGTTGGATTCAGAGGACAAAAGGACAGATAAAGGAGTGCTCTCAAAAGCGAGCAGGACGAAAGTGACGATAACAAAACACGGTCGTGTTGATTCGCATCCATTATGTTTATGGAATCGCCCACGTGAACAAAATCACACAAACAAGCAGTCAAAAGCACGTAGGTGGCAGCTGCTTCAGGGCCTATGTCTTCCAACTTCACTATTCTTGATTTTTTGACAGAAGAGTGTGATTTGCTTCTGTCTTTTACTAATTATACAATCGTTGTTCGGGTTATACAGAACAAGCCATGTACGCTGCGGGGTTGGAAAAGCATGCAAAAGTCTCATTTAATACCCTTAAATGCACCAGATGTTGTTTAATAACACAAATTTGTTAGAAAAACATTGCAGGTCAAACACATTTATGTAGGGGGAAAACAAAATTACATAAAATTACATAAAGTGGCCTACATTTTACCATATCAGGATGACCTAGAAGAGGCTGCAGTTTCTTAAGGCTACCACTGCAAACTGTACAATCCTTATGCACTTCCATCTCCAAAGTTCAAACCCACCTCTGGGTTGATACCACCTCTCTGACCATATTGGAAAATCAAGGCTCACTTGCAGGAGTTAAAGGGATTATAAAAATGAGATCTATGTCACACACACTAACCACTAAATAATGACTTTCTGGATGGCTTATCGTGCAACCAAGCTTTCAGCCCACTTCTTCTGCTAGACTGTTTTCCAGCAGGAACTTGGCGGGGGGGCAAAAAATTAAGACTCACCACACCCAAGCAGTTCCTGTAAGGGTGCTCCAGGAGCAAACAAAGTTTAAAAAAAAAAAAAAAAAAAAAAAAACCCCACTAAGGGTCTACCTACCTTAGGGACCAGGAACTGCTACAACAAGCAGAGCCATCACTATGGCAACAGGATTTCCTCTTTGTAGCTCACATCATAAGAATCAATACAATCACGACACCTGTGTCTGCAAGTATCATAACCTGTACAGTGGTGTGTCTTTGGTATCAAGTGATAACTACCCATTTTATCCAACTACAGTATTTCAGGATGCAGTTTAAGACAGTAACACTATTTCAGTCAAACTCTTCTGTAGTGATATCAGTAAAAACAAAACACTGAAGCATACTTTTTTTTATAGAAGGAAAAACTTTGACAGGCCTAGGAAAAGCACAGTAAAGAGCACTAAATCACGTTCCCCTCTGCCAATTTCACCTTTCCTTTCAAAGCAAGATTATGCACTCAATGCACAAAATTACACGCCATCATAAAGGTTCCTAAGCTACTAAGGACAGCAATAATTGCCACACGCAGTTTCTACTACTTCGGGGAAAGAAAGAGCTCCTACAGTGACTGGCAGTCAAAGGTGACATAATCTCTATTAACCGACCCACATCATCCTAGTCAGCATAACCACAATATTCATCAACATCCCCAAAATCAATTCTTCAGTTTAAAAAAAAAAAAAAACAGCTGACACTTATTCAGGGTGACTTACAGTTTTTAGTCAGTTAAAAAGCTGCAATTTCAAGCATATTTATACATGAGCGCAAGATGAAGTGAGGTCATGCAAAGTGGTCATGTTAAGTGGTCAACATTCTGGAAGCCCGAGGACTTTGTTTGCCTGATGTCTGCTGGTAAAAATGACCTCCAAAAGCACTCCTTGGTACACTGTAATTGGACCAGCCTGTTGAAAGCGTTCCTATGTTTAGCCAAGGTGGCATGTAGAGTGTGTTCTCGACAGACTGGAGTTTACTTGGTGTAAGTTTTTGTGCAGCTTCCACAAGGAAGCCCAGCCTCACTTTTAAGCCTTCCTCATTGAGTCTGTTGGTATCACGTGTAGCGACGTCACTGCCCAAGCATTCCACTATAAAAAGACTACAACCAACTGGTAGAACATCCAGAACACTGAGCTGCACACTCAAAAGGACCCGAGTTTCTTCAGGAAATACAGGGTCTGTCTCTGTGTTCCATGCCCACTGTAGCCTATTGTCTAGGAACAAGCCCAAGTACTTGTACATTTCCACTAAGCTCACTTCCAGACTCCATTCAGAAATACAGAGGTGCTGAACCTGACAGTGACTTGGCACCTTAAACTAAATATCAAATAAAAAATGGCCCAGCTCTGCAGCCTTTGACAATGAATTTTGTCTTGATCAAAACCTTAGACCACATCTCAAACTTGCAGTAAAATTCATGGAAAGAATGTGATGAAGACCACTTGTCCCGTTTATGGACTAGCCGAGAAGTCAGAAACTAGGGAAATAAAAGTCCTTTAAGTCAAACCCTTAAAGTACTGAATAAAAACCGATTTCATAAACACAACTCGGGGGAAGATGGGAACGGCAAGTAAGGACCTGCATGTTTGTCTACACACTGGAGACAACAGACAAACCTGCTATTAGACACGAGGTAGTCAGGTAAGCAGTGCTGTTCCTGTGGCTCCTGCCGAACAATCCACCTGACCGTGTACAACGACAGCACCCTCAGCACTTACTCCGACATCCTTTCACTGCCATTTCTGATGCTGGCAGAGATGAGGGCCCTGCAAGAGAGATAGTGAGATCAGAGAAAGCCATTCTTCCCCATGCTTTAACAGGTTTGCCCCGTGGCTCTTTTAGCCAGCATAATTTGTAATAACTGTTATTCTAATTCGCAGACACAGAGAAGACACATCCTCAAAACCTGGAATGGAATATACATTTTCATACACTATACATTCAGAAGTCATTCACATCATATAGGATTCTGATAGTTCCAAGCACCAACTGTATGCCATCTCATCCAAGGAGCAGTCCTCTAAAAAACAACTGTTAATAGCCTGCTGAGAACCTCAGAATTATTATCTAGTACCTACAATATGAGCAAAACATTAAAATGTGCAAAGAGAGAAAAGGGGAGTGTAACAGCCAGGCTCTGAACACAGAACTCCTCCTGCCTTGCGGCTGGCCATGGCCATCTTCCCTCGTGACGTTCCTTTTTCAGTGGGTGTGCAGATAACATGAATGTCGCCACAGTGAAACAAACAACACTGCTGAAAGGTTCTGAAGGCCAGGTGGTGAGCAACAGGGCCTGTTTATTTCCTGCTGATGATGTACGTCAAGGAAGGCAGGCCTAAAACTAAACCCTGAAAAGCAGCAGCCAGCAGAGAAGATCATTGCAGAAACAGAGCTAATAAGTTATTACATGTGGTACACAGAACACTGATCAGGGCTGTGCTTACTGACCATACCCTGACCTGCTGAAGAAGCCAAAAACATACTCATATTGATGTCCTGCTTACTTATCTTGCTTTAGTTTCTCTCTCTCACATAATCTGGTCTTAAAGGCATGAGAAAAATTCATCAGTTGCAGAATTACAAAATGAAGGGTTTTTTAACGTGACCTTCAACCTGTGGAATGGCTAGGATCGATCAAAAACTGGACTTGACAGACATGCTATAAAAAAGCAATTATCTACCGAGATACCTGAAACATACGCTGCGCTTGGACAGAACCTTGAGCATTTCTCCAGTATGACTTGACCTGAAAACCTTTTTGTGGGGCCACTGTCCTCAAATACCATGCCATGGTGACACAGTCCAGGCTGGTGCCTTAACAGCCCAGCCACGTGATGGGAGATGGGGGCAGAAGCCAAAGGCCCCAAGCAGTCCACGATGTCATCTCCATCAGGTCAAGCAGCTTCTCCCAGTGGAAACCTGAGAGTTGCCAGCAACCACGCCGAGTAAAACTTCATCAGACCTAGGCTTAGAATTCCACTCTGGAGACAGGCCTTAACTTCCCTGGCTGTGTTCTTAAAATGAAGGGCTAAATGTCAAGAGAGGAAACATGTCTTACATCACAAGCCAGTACCAGTCCTAGAACCCACATATACCACCATTACCAAGGATATTCAACTTGACCGACAAAGCAACAGCTTAACTCTGACTCACAGCTGCAAACGGTTCAGTTTGTCATCACGCACCGGGCCAGCCCCACGTATAGTAGCTGACAAATGTAAACACATTCCACAATGCATTCTGGCACAAACTGTGCAGCATTGATATAAAAGTAAGGCATTTCCTGAGCAAATGCCCATAAAAGGACAATTAAACATGAGAGGCCCTTGAAACATCACTTTGTGCTGCTACAGCCAAAGTTTCTTGGACATAGATCCAAAGGTACAGTTGTCAAGCTGACAGCTCACAGTAAAAGCAGAATCGATCGAATGGGAATTTCAATTCAAGGCAAATTTCACCCACCCAAAAGTTTACTCTATCATCTCACCCTTTATGTAGAAGGGAATACTGTGCCCTAACAGAGACAAAAACACAACCAAAAGTGAAACCATGAGCATAGTTTATCAAATGTAACTTCTTTCAGACTACTTGCTAGAAACATATAGCTGAAGCTAATATATCAGGGCCCTGCAACTTCTACACTATATTTTCCATTCACATTTGTTGATCTAATTTTATTCCTCAGCACTCGTACACAAAAAAGTGAGCAATGACATTTACAGCTTCTGTTCAGGGTCAAAATCACAAGGGTGGTATTAACCACTGAGGCAATAATACAAAAAAAAACAAAAAACAAAACAGAAGTGGTGTGTTATTCTTAATGGCTTAATTTTAATACTTTAATAGTTTGTTCTTGCCATGTTTCTTCAGGAGGGCAGTACTTAAAGAAAGTTATACTGTTAATGTTATGCGCTCAGTAACCTGTACTGTCAGAAGCTTGAATGTACATTAACACATTAACAATAATGACTTTGAAACTTTCCATGCACAAAGGCATCCCGCAAATAAGTAACTTTCATCCATTTTCCACAGCGCACCGTACGGCTCGATATGTTGAAATCTTCAGGTTTCTGATAAGCTAGGATGTTTAAAGAACTGACATTCTTTAAATGTATTATTATTTTGACACAAACAATCTCATTTTTATAAGATACCTTGAATAATGGCGAAATATCACATTTACCCATGCGCAAGTCTGGACTAGCGAAGACAGTAACATGACTTCAGTGGGAGAAAGGCGAAGTATCAAAATCAAGCAGCTAACAAGTTCGCCGGAGTAGCCAATGCCAAGCAGTCCAATCGCTAATTCCTGGCATAGAGAAGGGTAAATAAACAGGACGTGGGTGTGAACTGTGACTGACTTGCTTTGATGTCATATTAACAGCCATTTCAGTCTTGACAACGGCACAATCCAGCGACACTTCCGTTCTTACGAAGACGATTCTCCAATGCATCGATGGGAGATGGGTGATGGTTACGGAAGGGGGGTGCTGAGAATGTAGGGACACGGTGAGGGTAGAACAATTACATTTGAAAAGGTTCCTCACGTTCCATTACTGCAAGCTCTTAGGTGCTTATTGGACAGGTGGAAAAAACTCGGCAAGTAGGACAGCACGCAGGTCAAGTCTTCCTGTGAGCAGCAAGGAGTGGACAGGAACACCCAATTAAACATGCAAAACCAGTACAATTCTGAGTATTCCAGGAAGCCTGTGAACACAACAAAGGAGGTTGTAAAGATTAACTGAACACATTTCCCCTAAAGCCAAATCCTTTCATCATTAGGCTGCAAGAAGAGAGCCTATGGTTGACCAGGGCCACAACGTTCAAGGACAGCTGCGGTCCGTGCACCTAGCAGGGTGGTCACAAACCCTGAAACCTGCTCTGAGATTGAGGCTGACCTGGGTCATTTCTAAGGGCCCGGTGGCGAGAGGCAATTGTCAGAAGGCCTGAGGACCGTGGCAGCCGAAGACCAGCAGAGGCAAACCACTCGACATCACTTAGATGCATCCCATGGTGGCACAGAAGCAGCATTTCAACAAAGCAGTACCAAACCAAAGTACACTCACTTGCATACCCTTAAACTAAAATAGTGACATACAGATCAAGATTGTGTTTGTTTCCAGCCTACGTCCTCCAACGGAACCACAACAAGTTTAATAATCGTGAAACGACTTTCTACCACCAAGAGGATGCTGGTATCATTCAACTACCCGTGTATGCGCGTGCTTGCAAAAACACACACAAAGCCACAAATGCTCGCTGTGATCTGAGCTAGTGTGGACACATGAAATATTTTTTCAGAATACTCCTATACCCATTTACAGGAGAGTTTGCAGAATGGATGCAATACGATTATTTCAGATCCTCTACAGACAAATGACAGACAGTGAAGGCCAGGCCCAGTAACGGTTCTGAAGTCGACGGGACCAAACAGAGCCGACCTCTGAGCTGAACTCGCAAGCCATTCCGGTGAGTACCCTGTCTGCCTTCAACAAAACACCTAGGAAGTGAGGCAAACACTGATATGGTGAACAGAATTTCAGTGTCATCACTGGTTCCTAGCTACTAACTTCAAGACACAGTACGCGTTCGGGGCTGTCTAGCTCGGATGGGCCAGAGGCGAGACGAAAAAGAGCATGTCTCCGCATCACCCACCCAGAAGGATTTACTAAGGCGACTATCTAATTGCATGTTCCATATACATTGACCGTACTCATCTCTCATAATCACATTTGTACTTGCTGAGTACTTCAAAACAGTCAGCGCTTTGCATGTCTCCGAAAAAGTCGCAACTCTAAACAACAAAGAACTAGCCGATAAAAACCCATTAAGTGGGGGAAAAAAAACAAAGGCCACACAGAGTTACAGCGGGTGCTGATGCCTGGCAGCTCCTGCCCCATACAGCCTGGCTTGTGGTTGAACCCTGCTCAGCCTGCAGGGAGTTTGTGCATCCTACTTCTATTCCCTTGGGTTTCCTCCCACAGTCCAAGGATATGTGGTAGAGGTGAACTAGCAACTCTAAACGTTCCTTGGTTGCGAGTATGGGGCTGAACAAGTATGCGACTGTCCTGCGCTGGGTTCACACCTCATCCACATGCCCTGTGCTTCCAGGATAGTCTCCACTATGGCAAGTGGTTGAATGGAAAATGAGGAGGAAAAATAAGGAAAAAGAGTAAAAAAAAGACAATTCAAACAGCTAAGCAGCGGGGTGGCCAAACAGTAACAAGCCAAACAGGACATTTCATCTATAGGACAAGGCTTTCGATATTTATGTACAAAGATATAGACAAACCACACACACACAAACTGTGAAATAAAAAGCACATACAACACATTACAAACATTCTTCAGAGAAACCATACAGGAGACACTTGCCATGGGTGTAACATACTTTTCACTCATCCACACGAACAGCACCTTCAAATAAGCATGGAAAATAAAAAGGAATCCTTTTATTTGCACAAATAAGGTACAAACGTGAATCCAGTGTGAACCCAGTCCAAGGTATTTTTAAACATGAGTGTAGTCTTCAGGGCTACCTGCCAATAATCTGGTGGGTCCTGATGTGCTGAAGAACTCATGATCAAGCTACTTGCCCTGAAACGACCCAGTCAGAATACCCTGCTGTATAAAAAAGAACACCAGTGTAAAATCTTACGCAGGGTGAACAAAAAAGAATTAAACATTTTCATAAATCCATTATTCCGTATCATATGAACATGTAGTCTAAACCAATTTGTAAAGCAACATTTTTTTCCCTTAATCTTACAAATGATCAATATACTATATGCTTATATGATGCTTAGTTACTGAGTAATTCATCATTAAGTGTTCGATTCTTTGTCGATCACACTAGTTGGAATAAGGCGTCCGCTAAATAAGGAGACGTAAAGAGACAATGAATTCTCAAGAAAATGTGTTCTTATTTCATTATACCTTTCAGCCTGCCCTTCACTGGTCAGGTTCACATTGACTAGGACCTGCCAACACTCACCTGAGCACTGATATGAACAGACCACATGACTCCTACATGACTGGAGGTCAGGTCTACAGTGGGGGGGAGGGGGTAATGCCTTACTCCATTAGAACTGCAGTGATTTCCACCGCTCAGACCCTCGGTGATCTGACAGCCTGTGGAAACCGGGTGGGTGGACACACACACACACACACACACACACACACACACACACACACACACACACACACGCTTTTTATTCATTCATTCATTTGAAGGAGGACCTCATGGAAGGTGGACCCTTAGCCACCAAAATGGACACATCTCTTCCAACAGCAGCAGCTTTTTACCTCAGCTGTCTGGGTAATTATCAGACAGAATTTCTTAACAACCCAAAAAAAGGGTGCTGAGGCACGGGTCACATACACACGCGGGAGACAGGCGGTGGGGGGCAATGACGACCCGCGGGCACCCGGAGAGACCCCAGGGCCACGGCTACCTGCCCCCCTCCACACAGCCGGCGGGGCGGCCACCTGAAGGAAAGACGAGCGTCAGGAGACTCGCCCTCCGGGGGCTCCGCTCCTCCGCCTTCTTCTCCTCCCCCTCCGTGTCCCCCCGCGTAAAACGCCACCAGGCGACCCCCCGCGCACACACTTCGTCCAGCCGACACGGAGCACTTATAAAATGGCACCTCCGAAGGGCGGCAGCCTGGTCGTCTGGGCAGATAAAAGCGCCTCCCTGTCCGTGTCTCTCCACCCAGTGAGCGGCGCTCCGACTTCGGCTCAAGAACTCACCCATGAAAAGCGCTCGGAATGCACCCAGCCGCTCACCTTTCCGCAGATACCCGTCCCTGCGCTCTGAGGCGTCCGCGCCCGCGTCCCCGGCGGACTGTTACACGACACCGCGCCGTTACCTCCTGGCTGCAGGCGCCGCCGCGAGAGTTATCGCCGCTTCCCGTCTCGCCAGCGGTAACAGCAGCTCCGCGAGCCACGGCGCTCCAGTGACGTAAGAGTCACAACGCGCGTTCACGCCGCCCGCCTCAGCCTCCGCCTCCGCCTCCGCCACGCAGGGTCGGCGCGCACGTCCGCCGCAGCCCGCCGCCATGTTGGGAAGGTCACGCTCTGCTCTGCGTTCGTGCGACTGACTGCTGTCTGTAATTCCGTCTCCTCGTCAGGATTCGTTTCCCGAAACCTGTCTTTTTTAAACCCGCTGTACGACGTGCTCGTATAATAATCGTGTCCTGTTACATAGAACGTCACGTCTACAGTGCCCGCGGATAACTTTTTTTTTCTTCCGCAGTGAAATAAATACGCCTACAGACGCACAGCGAACAATTCCTGTAGCTAAGAATGTAATTCATATCAAGCTTTTATTTCGCTGAGCCATTTTATTCTTATTTCGCACGTTTCTAAAATATCCTTAACCAGTTGCGCGCAAAACATTCTGTAATTATCCCATTTAGCATTCGTGTGTTTATATTTATATTTCCACACCCTTCGTTATTTTCACGGGGGTTTTCGGTGGACGCGTGTAAAGCGTTTCCATCATTTAAATGTGACCTATGACGCTGTACAGAAAACGTCCACTAGTGGACGCTGTTTTACCTCCTGTTGCTCCTATAGATGCGAACGGCGCAGCGCAGCACGTCCTTCATTATCACCACAGTTTTTTAATTTAAGAAACATTTTATCTGATTGTTACGAAAACGGTAGACGTCATTATTCTGCAGTGATTTATTACTGAACGCACATTTAGCCTTATTGTGGTACTGGTTCGTTTTTTGAGAGTAAGAGATTTCAATGTTAGTAGCACATTTAGCTCCATTGCCAGTTTTGTTGCTGTGGGTGTTTTTATTGTGGGGTCACCTCCCCATGTCTTGTGTCGTGATTCTTTACACATTCTGATTATGGAGGACATGTGGGACGCGATGAGTCACGTCTTCGTGTGTCCCGACATTTTCCTCATGTTGAACTGGAAAGGAATCTGCTGTCATCGTAATGTAAAAGAATCTGAGACGATGAGTTCGGCAACGGTGGGGGTGGGGGGTTATAACCATAAAACTGCATGGTTGCTGTCAATGATTCTCTACACCTGCAGTCAAGCCTGGTTCCTTTTTCCAGGAGCAGTCAAGAAGGTTCCTCTTTGTGACCCTCGGTGCCGATTCAGGCCGACAAGCAGAAGGGATGGAGCTGCACTCACTGCCTTTGACCAGTCCAGGTGGGCGTGTGGGCTTTGCAAACAGCTGACAAACACTCCCTGATATAAATGAAACTAAATATATCAGATAAAATTAGTACTTTGCTAAGACACCCATTACATGTAATATATGCTTCTATGTGTGAAGGAGGCCTCATCTCCCCCCCCCCATGGCTGCATTAAACTGAAATACTCATTAATTCCAAATCTTAAACAATCTGCAGCTGCTTGTTGCTTGTGTCCGATATGAGTGTTGCATCCCTATTGCACCAAGCTGCAAGTGTACTGGTAGATTTGTGTAAAAATTCACTGTAAACAAAGGTTAAGAAGAGACTTTTTTTATTAGTAGCATGAGATAACTTTTGCTTCATCCATAAATATTTACCGTTAAGTGTGAAAACACATTGTTGCTGAAAGACCGTATGGTCTTTTTCACTGGAGTGTTTTGATACTCTGGAATGCTATAAGGGTAAATCATTTAAACGTTACACCTGTATAATAAGTTAGCTTCATATTTAAATGAGAAGGTGCAACATGTAAATTCACGCACCACGTTGCTACCTGTCCGTCCATCCATTATCACTGACCACTAAAAGGTAAAGTAAAATTATAAATGAATTACATTGAAAGACAAAAGAGCTGTTTTATTTTGCCATTTACCCAAACCAGCGAACTACAAATGCAAAAGGTGTGTTGTGCTTTTTTAAAAAGGAACGTGTTTTGTAAGTTGTGTATCGATGATGTTCTTCAGCGGTGCTGAGACAGTCCCGTGTTCCCTCCCAGCAACTGGAGCTTGAACTCGGCAAACAATCACGGTTTGTGATGCAGCCACCCATCCCGGAAGACACGAGTCGAATCTTCAACAGCTAAAAATAAACACAAACGAAACACCAAAGATTTGCCAGAACAGCAGGTTAGTAATGAAAAGGATTGATGTTTTATTGATAGTACAAAGCAACATTAGAGAATAAACAATGCTGCATAACTGTGTCAACACTGCCAACATTAATTGATCTTGTCAGTCTGTAAATTTCATTGACAGACCAGCGATGCTCTAACCTTGAGCTCTCTGATGTTTGTTGTCAGTTGGGTTTGGGGTAGAGCCCCGTTTTCTGAACACCAAACGCAGTGATGAAGATGTTAATGATCACGGTGACAAACACCAACCCGGTTGCCACGTTGTTCAGCACATCTAACCTCCTCTGGTTGGCGACATTATTGAGGTCCTTTCGAGCTGAAAAGCACACAGACGCACCGTTACAACTGCAGTTTGACAAGTGCTTGGCACTGTGCTTTACTGTGTACTTCTAGCGTAATTTTATCCAGCCACAAATTTACATTCAGTGCTCAGTACTGCCTTACAATTGATCAGCTCACCCATGACCACAAAAAGAGCCCCCGCCAGGACCTGGAATAGGAGAGAAATCCCGATCAGCACCAGGACGGTGATGTAATACTTGAATTCGGGGCCCTGCTCCAGCACAGCCTTCATCTGCGAGGCATTTGCCATCAGCAGTGCCACGTCCAGCATGCTTTCTGCCACACTCTTCTTGGTAGCATAGTGGTTCAGGTTGATGGGCCTCATCTGCTCTGGCTTGGGGGGGGGTCACACAGAGAGACGCCAGTCACAACAACGGTATTTTCAGGTACAGGTAGTCTTCAGCTTACAGCGTACTATACATACGACAGACTCGGAGTTACTGACTTACCCGTCATAAATAATAGTAATTTTGTAATAATGAAATGGAGGAAAATTTAATTTTTAAAGATTTCGCAATTTTGGTGGGCAAATGAGCATCTTATAGCTGATTAAAACAGGTGTACGTGAAAATCTTGCCATGTACAATATGCAGAACCTGTATGACGTCGTAGCTTAATGATAGCGTCTGCCGACAGCCGTACAAAAACGTGCAGTACAGCACGACCGAGCGCTTGTTATGGAAAACGTCATGGAAATGCGTGCAAATGTTGTCACAGTATGCACGTGTGACATCATAACGTAATGATTCCGTGAGACGTGAACGTTGTGAAGCGTACGTGTGCCTGGACACCCACACGCGCCCAGGAGCCATCTTCTCACACCTGCTGCACCGCAGCTCCTCGACTGTCCCCTCTCCACTCCTTCCACCATTAAAAGACTGCAGCGGAGTTGGCCATCATATAATTAACTTTTTTATGATTCTTTTATTTGCCTCAAACTAAATTAAAATTTTAGATATGCAGCCTCCGTAACTTTTAACATAACATATTTTGATCCTGATTCCTGGCAATTCTTTACCTGAGTATAGTCAGCCACTTTCAGCATTCCTGTTCAGATCATATTAGGTCATATAGTGATAGAGTTTAATAAAAATAGCAAATGAAATTAATAAAATAAATAGGTGAATGGGGGAGATGTTGAGTGTTTGAAAATGAAGTGAAAAGTTCCTAACTGAGCGGTGTGGCTGCTCTCTCCTGAATGAACAGCAGGTGGCAGAAAATGTACGGTGAAACCTTGGTTTTGTGGCTCTCCTGCTCACAATGACATGGTGCATCAGTTCACTCCTACCCCTGCGTGGAGGTCCACCGAACACCTGCCACAAATAATTCCACTAGCTGAGTTACCCAGTCCTGCTCGAGTCAGAAAGGTGCGGCGGTGAAAAGGTAAAACCCGTCAGCGTCACGTGCGTACGAGCTGTGTGTGACGTCACTGCCTGTTCTTCTCCAAGCCTCAACAGCCTGAATTTTACATTTTCCAAAATAGTTGATGCCGTTTTTGGAGTTGCATCACTACACAAAACTTAACTTAGTTTGAGAAGTACCTCTGAACCAAATGTCAAGTCTGGCTTGAAAAACAAATCTGTGCCCAACGAACAAACAAACAGATCCACACTAACGTCGGGTGGAATTGTGGCTCCCATCATGCTTTGCTGGCACCTAGTTAATGTGTCCAACCATGGAAGGAAGTCCAGGGCTCAGCAGTGACCCTGAAGTTCTGTGGGGGGGAATGTTTTTAACCATGTCCGTTTTTCAGCCACTTGATACAAGCGCTGTCACAATATTCCAAACCTCCAGGGATGAGTAGATACATGTACCAGGAGCTCCTCCTCTAACTGGACAGGAAGTGAGGACCCCACCCCGCTCCAGTCCTACGCGTTTTTCCGACAGCACGTGTAATGCTGAAAACACGAGCGAGAACGGAGGGTTACGTTTAGTTTTGATGAAAGGTGATTTCACCTTAAAAGTCATTTAGGACGATTCATTTACTGATTCAAAACATTTGCATTACTAATTGGGATTAGAGCCAAGCCTGGTGACGGTAAAAACTCATCCGCGTGAGACGTGGCCCATTCTAGTTGTGCTGTTCCAGTAAAAAAAGCGCACTTGATTATACCTATTATTATTATTATTATTATTATTGTTATTGTTATTATTATTACTAACTTTTTCCAGCAACAAAGTCGGGAAAAACCTACAGCAAAAGCCTCCGTCAAATACCGAAGAGACGTATTTTTGTGACGTCAAATTTGAATGACAAGGTGTGCCGTTTCTGAACTGCAATAGACTTTTCGCTAATTTTACTTCAGGCTTAAACTTTTGATCAAAAGGTGGTTTTACATTTGAAATAATGTTGGAACTGGAAGTGAATTTTGAAGAATTCATTACCGGGTGACATGAACAAAATGTTTTTTTCTGTGGTTTATATATGTGTTATATGACATTAGCATTTGCAAGTGTAAGCAAACAAGTTGTATCAGGTTGAATTTTGTCACCTCTAATGCAGACGTTAGAAATGATGTGCATTATTGTTCACATTTATTATATAAACGTGTCTCATAATCACATTTGATCATTTGGAGCAATAAAAGATGATTATATAGATTTTTGAAAAATCCACCTGCCTGTCAATTTTATTTAACATATAAATCCATTGCTTGCATGAGGGGGTTTATTACGTCTGTGAAATGACTTAAATTAGTTGCGGTTGTGAGGGAGGCAAATTACCATTATTTTTTTGGAGAAAAAGTAATTGGTTCCTGGACAAAAAAATAAAGTAACTTAAATAAAAGGTATTTTAAGGTGTTTTTATTTTAAAATAAAATGTATTTGTTATGAATGACAGGTATAACACAAACATATTTTATATTTGTAACCTAAATTCTTGCCGTCTTATTAACAACCACAGTCTGCCCAGGAAGCCTAAGGTGAGATGCAGGGTACACCATGGATGGCTTTTGATATTTTTGCTCACAGATATGTATGATATGAAGAAATGAAAGTGTGAAGCACCACAGCCTGTGTACTGAATCTGCGGTTTCACTTGTGATATTATCAGCAACTCGCTGTCCTTTAACCACTTTTCTGTGTGGCTGTTGTGGAACTACAGGACTCCTTGGGGCGCACGCTGAACGGGACACTAGTCTGTCGCTGGAATCACTTTCAAGACATAAAGTGCAATTTAGAGTCAGCATGAAACACATGTCTTTGGACTGTGAGGAAACCTTTGCAGACGACAGCAGAACGTGCAAACTCCACACAGGTCGGTGCCGATTTATTCCTATGGTGATGTGCTGTGATTGTTTGAGAGTGATAGGAATTAGAAAATGTATGTATTGAACTATAAGTAAGAGTTAAATGTTTGGTAGACAGTGAATAAAACTCACGTGGAAAAAAAATCAAATCATAATTAGACGACGTGTACTGAACAGTTATCCCGCCGTGTGCGGAAGGTGTATACGTTTTCATAAATGTATTTATATATTTACCACACATCCAGATCAGCTTCCTGAATTATAGACATGCACCTTAAGGGCATTAAACACAACAGGGTCATCAGCAAGTACTTGGTTTTTAAACTAAACGTAGAGCAGCCTTGCTTTATATAGTGCCTATAAGGCAGCCTGGTTTTCTGGTCGCAGGATAAGCGACGTACAGCAAATTGATCCGGAAGCCTTCGGTGTTTTGAGGAAGACAAAACCAGATCGTTTACAATCCATTCCAAACAATTTTCAACGGAGGATTGAAGGCCCTTCTTATGTAATCGAATGCATACAGAAAAATTCTGCAACGGTTATATACGTACAAGGTGAAGAACGTGGGAATCCTGCCATAAGTGAGGAATCAGGCATTCATCCAAATACCACAGAAACTGCCATGTAGGTTTTGTTTAACCCGAGGATTATTTCTTTTTAAAATAAACACTGAAGGGGGAGAAGTCCGGAGTGCTTTGCAGAGAGGCCCAGATATATCAGCCATACCGGAAGTCCACCTCCCCTCTTGCCTATTGGCTACTTCTCTGCCCAATAGGGCAGAGGAGCTTGTGGGGAGGGTTCCTGTACAAACAAGAGTGTTTCCCTCCTGTGCCCCCTGCTGGAGCAGGGCAGCTGCAGGAGTTCCAGATGTTCCAGATCGTGGTCCGCCTGCTCTTGGGAGCAAGCGAGTCCTGTTGAGAAATGCTTCAAACCCCCACCACCAGCACTCTGGATCCCCCCTTGCCAGGTCCTGTTGCCCCCAGTCCACCCCGCTTTAAAAAGGAACTAATGTGTGAACGACAAGAGCTGCTCTGTGAGCGACACAGACAAGGAGACGTTATGAAATGCTATAAATTTGTCAGCCCCAAGCATCCATGTTCCTGAGTAAACCAACCCTGGGTCAATGTAAACCTTCTGGTGCAGATACCTCAACAACATCAGGGCAGAGTTATGCTCGGCCGGAATCTCTGAGATCATTAATAACCTTTGCCACTGCAAAGTACTTGCTGGTTCTGCGCTTTACATCCCCATCTCACTTGTGCTGCTAATGTATTATTGAGCCCATTTTTATTGGATTGGGGGGGATGGATGTCAGGGGCAAAATATCCTGACCTACGAGAGCCACGTTTTATGTGGCAATTTCAGTCCAAAGTAAAATGTTTTATCTGGATGTCGTTCCCATCACACACAGCTGCCATTTGGCTGTATGGGAAAAGAATATCATCACGCTCTTATCTTGTGTATGACGTTCCCTTTGGTTCGGTGGTGACAGAGGTGGGGCTGGGGGGGGGACTTGTCATTAGGCAAAAGTAGACAAAACCCCTTAGGGCCCCAAGAATCCTAGGACCGTATGAAAAAAGATTTATCCGTTGACGTAGGTGTTGATTTTTATTTGAACAGAACTATCAAACGTTTGATACCAACATTGCTGTTGTGGATATTATGTTCAGTAACCTGCCACCAGTAAGGGGCCCTTTTCAGTCCAAGCTGTGCTGGATTATTCCAACTAAAACCAAATATCACGCGACTGTATTTGAGGTCTGACAGAGAGAACTAACACCATATCAAAGATACGGAACTTGTAGCGTAGCCGCGACTTTCGTATACGTTTTAACAGTTTCACTGCATACCTGTTACAGGTTGTAACAGCCAAAGCGGCTGTTGGCTGGTTGTTAACCTGGTCTGGGACAGTCAGGAACGAAAACAGTCATCGTTCATTGATTTTATTCACCTATGACTGTCTGGTATTATTTTAAAAAATATTATTCCTTTAAGTGCATATAAATATTCAACTGCCTGAAAATTTGAATTCTTATCAGGTTTTTCAAGTTGTTCAGTTAAGAAGCTTGTCAAAATGAAAAAAAATGAAGCTCTTGAGCAGTGTGACTATGACAACCCAAAACACAAATAAATAGAGTGTACCATAGGTTATACCTTGGTCCTTTCCCCCAAATAATCATCCAGTAACAGGCCAGTGTGCTGGAAGGTTCCATTGTTGTGTGGAATGTGAGCTGGGAATTTGTCTTCAGGTTCAAAGCCAGCAGACCCTTGTGTGCTCTGAGCAAAGGCAATGATCCGATAACCTGGCTCACCTGTGAGGCCTTTGAGAAGGCTGGGTAACCCCAGATGTACACAAAAGAGTGACGAGGGCCTCAAAGGTTCAAAGGTTCATCAGCGGCTACTAGTCTGCTGCAACGTGGCGCTTTATGGATCCACGGATTTTTGGACTTGAGATTTCACATCATTTACGTTTATTCTTTTAGCAGACGTTTTTCTCCGAAGCTACGTACCACGACCGCTGTGTAACGCCAGCTGACACCTTTATCCAAGCTCACTCACAAGTGCTGAATAGACGACAACGAAATCCCTACAGTCAGTCACTCGCTCATCTATACACAATACCCATACATAGAGAGACGGTAAGGGGAATATAGTCACCGGTTCCCCTGAAACACCCATCTTTGGACTGGGTTTTTGAACATGCAATCTCCACACAGACTGAATGGGGAGCAAAACCAGGTCCAGGTGCAATGACTATAAAAGACTTATTACCAAATATGCAGGAAGCGCATAGGAAGTATAAAGAAAACAACTAAAGTTGTGTAGAAGTGAAGGTTCTTGACAGGTTCTGTTTCCACTTAATCATGAAATGCTTCAATAGAAAGCAGTAAAAGCGTATCGATGCTGAGCAAAGAACTGAAGGCACAAACACAAGCAGTCAAATGTAATGTTGTTCGACTCACTAAGGCATCGTCCGAACCCAGCGGAAGGTTAGTGGTGGCAGTGAAAGGCCGTAACTGCTGTCTCCCACACCTTTCACATGCAAACACCGGGCCGTGTCAGTCAAAAGACACAGTAAACGGCCTCCAGAGAGGAGTGTGGGGGCTTTGTTCGCTCACATCAGGCGATTTGAATTATGGATCTGAATATGAGGGATGCAGCGTTTATCTCAAGCATTAGGTAGTGACATGAGAGCTGTGTCCTACTCCAGGCGGAAACATCTAAAGGCACTTGCACGTCCATAGATGTCCACAGATGACAAAGCTTCAGCTCTAGGTGGTGCATCATATGTGGAACCACCTCCCCCCTCATGCTTTCCGCCCGCCGGGAGCCTTGAGCAGTTGACTCCCGCCCACTGCACATACACACTGAGGGTGTGCCTATCTCTCACTGCACTTTGCTCTGAGAGATATGTCTGCTCCTGTGGATCTGCTCCCTCCCAGAGTGCTGCTTAAGGTTCCCAGTGCAGAACAGGGTGGTTAACCCCATCCCGGAAGAAAGCCGTTCCCTTAATGCCTCCCTTCTCCCCCGCCCGTCTTTCTTCTTTCAGTCTTCTGGCCTCTTGCTTAAAGTCTACATTCTGACACTGGGTTCTGACTAGTTGCAGACTCCAGCCTCTGATTCACACACTCCGTCCTGGCTTTGTGAGACAGCGTAGTTGTTGCACTCTGTGCCGTGCCGTATTAGACAGCTCGCAGGATTCATCGTGACAAGCAACACGGGGGTTCGACTGGAGGAACTTTAGGGACCCGCCGTGCTGTCATTATCGTTATGTGATTCAGGAGATCGCCGTCTCTCTCTAACAAACAAAATGCCAAGACGGTGCAGCGAACAGAATCTCTATGACCCATTGTCCTGACTCTCCTACTGGACAGGAGTCCTGAGGCTCGGACAAGGAGCACTGGTGCTTCCTCAGTAGTGGGACATACTGTCCAGCAAACCCCCCTTTGCCTCATCAGCAACAATCACACCAAGCCCACCTCCCCCATCCATCTCAAGACCTTTTCTCCTGTAGACTCTCTGAAGGGGTTCAGATCCACGTCTAGCAGATCCGTTCACTGGCTGTGCTCAAAACAGTAGCGCAGATGTCAGGACTGGTGCAGAGCAGGGCTTTGTTTCTGCTCCCTGGTACTCCAGCTGTGTCTCACCATCTTTCCTGCCCTGGAGCCCGGCCTGCTTGTCCGCTCCATCCTGGTGAACACAGCACACGATGTGATTGAGCCCTGAAGTGGCAAAATCAGATCCCAAGGTGTGCTGTTAGCACAACTACAGTTCAAAAAGTAACACGAAACCACGTTCGACGTGTAGATCAGAGGATGCCACTGTGGATGAAAAACTCCACCTCTGAAAAGGCCATCAGCAGTATCCATACATGCAATAAAACTGCTGGATCAGATGCCCGCTGCTGTTTTCACACCGGTGTCACAGAGCTGCAGTAGATGAGCTCCTCCTGTTGGACCTGGTGATGCGCTACTAGCCCAGCCATCCGCATTTACCTCCCGCTGGCACCTCGGTCAAGTTTGTGCTCTTATGATTCCAGTCAATGACATCTTATTAACATCTTACTACGGTCAAGAAGCCAAAATCGTGCCCAGTGCTTTCTAACTGCGGCCTAAATGTAAGAAATAGTTAGCGAGACACTGAAAACATTCAGAAGTGCCGCGAGGTATTGAAGACAAGTCCGATCAGAACTGAGGGTTCTGTCGGCCGTTTGTGCGATTGCACACGATAACATTTAGCGAGAACAACGCGTCGGTTGCACTTCTTGCAAAGCCATTCTAATATGGCATATGATGTTTTTCATTTAATATTTAATATGTTATTTTTTGTTTTTCCTCCCCTCACTCACTGTGTCCTCGAGAGCAGAGTGAGGATTTCACATTTCGTGATCTGTCCTTAGATGACACAGGAGAGTTCGGGCAGAAGGGGTTTTGGCGAGAGGTGCGGGGTGGGACAGAGCGAGGGGAACCACGGGCCAGATGGAGAGTTCGCAAGCGCCGGGCTGAATCGCAGCTGCTGCCGCCTGTGAGCTTCAAATGCCTGTCATTCTAGACACAATTAGACGCTCGGCAAAAGGAGGTCCTGCCCCACCTTTGGCCCTTGCAGAGAGGAGGAGGAGCTACAGGAGATGAGGAGCGGGACGGAAGCTTGCTTGTACGAGGGGATCGGTGCATGAAGAGGGCAGGAAGGGGACCTCCAAAGGGTGGGCAACACCTCCAAGGACGTTGTTTTGTGGATGATGTAGAAATGCTCTATTGACAAATCAGCTGCCTCGGGGTCAGAATGAGATGGAGGCCTGTCACCGAGCCTCTGTGTTTGACAGGCTGCTGTGAAAAGACCTCCCCCCTGATAGTCTGAAGATGACTGTGGCTGTTTAAGGCTCTGCTCATGAATGTATGTATTTCCCACGCGTTGTTCACATTGCCCGTCATTCGGTGCGGCGTTACAACAAACCGTCACATGAGGCTTTGTGCATCTTGAACCGCTAAGGTTCAGCGTCAGCAAATATCCTCCTCAGTTTGCAAGAAGTGACAACATATTTGTTGCAAATTCACATATAAACTTAGTAGCTCTAATGCAAAACCTGTTAGAGTACAATATGGTCTTTGTGGACTGTGCTCATGTATAGCTGAGCTGTCTCTCTCACAGTCCCACTCATGAAGTGTGTGTGTGTGTGTGTGTGTGTGTGTGTGTGTGTGAGACAGAGAGAGAAAGCAGTACAGAAGCCATGCCACATTGCTCCTCCACCTGTTGGCCTCCATTCTTTTCCTCCCCCCTCTTCTTTTAGCCTCAGGTTCACTTCAGTTTCTGCCTCCATTCCATGTTGATGGTCTTTTCTGCGAATTGATAAAATATTTATCTGTATGACGTACCGTACTACCTGTCAGTCAGTACAGCGGTGACCGAGCAGCTTTTGCCCAACACTGTGATCGGTTGCAGTTTGCAAAGTAATCAGTTTGAAGCCCTTGTGCAGATAAAGAGGTAGACGAATGAGCACCTAATAAGGAATTTTTCAGCTCTTCTAAGCGATTTAAGAGCGGTTTTATAGAACTTAATGGATTTGTATTCCTTGCCTCTAGACAATGACAGCTTAGAACAACTTAGCGGCTGCCTGGCAACAGGGAAACACGCTAACAGAAATGTAGGCTAAAAGCATCACTTTCAGGGTAGGAGGTTCCTTTTAATTATATTCTGATGTCAATTTCGATGCAGGGATTACTGGAACGTGCTCGTACCACTTGTCAGAGGTTTTGCCTTATAAGTTTAAACATTCTCTGCCACGTTTATCGTGCCAACAAAGTCCAAATGCATTCAGCGTCGTGACACTTGAGAGCTCTGCAAGGAACATATGCTGTCAGTTCCACGGTGAACATTGGAACACGTGACGGGTGCAAAAGCTGAACTAGCAAACATTTAAGATTCACAAATGTGAATCAGCGCTTTGCATCGCAGCCTGTCCTGTGAGGACGTTCTCCCCTGGAAGGTGGCTGATGTGGCCTGTCGTGCCACTTCCCCTCTTCCGTGACAATGTTCGCAACCCGATATTCCCCAGCGTCTGACAGCCTCGGGCCGGGTGGGAAGGATGAGAGCGTAGCCTCAATGAGGAAGAAGATCCACCGTCATGCAAACACGACAGCTCCCTGCAGCGCTTCGGGCCTTGGCTGTAGTTTTCCACAGGAGGTACACGTGAGAATAGGCCCAAAAAGAGGACTCTGGAGGAGTGCACTCTGTGTTTTTGTTCTCTCGAGGCTGTTTTTAAACTCTTCTCAGAGGGGTTATTATATATTTAGCCCGCGTGCTCTGCGACAAACCGAGATGGTCTCTCTTTATCGCTTGGACTGGAGGGACCAGGTTGTTTCGGAGGTTTTTGGATACATAAGGAGGTGATAGTGGTTGGTGATGAGGGTTGTCATGCATTGGAGTAAAAAAACCACAATGACTGCTGCATTTCTGACTGCATATCACCGATGCAGCTCTGCCTCCCCCCTGCTTATCCCAGAGAGCCAAGTCTAGGTCCGACAGATCTATGACATACGACACTCAGGCAAGAGGCTTCTCAACCTCCCACTCCTAAGCAACCATCTGTGAACCTCATAACCTTGCTCTCAGCTGGGTTCCGTGCTTCTGAGAAGACGTGTTTAGAGTTCACCGTGTCCTGCTTCCCTTCTTATGTCTCGAGTCCCGTTCCTGTGTTCTTCAAGTCCTTTCGTCCCACGTCTCCGAGCCAAAGTGTCCTCACGTCTGCTCATCATCGAACCATCACGTCACCCATCCATCGCCCACCTTGGCACTAAGTGCATCAGCTATACTTGTAAATAAAGCACCGCACTTGAGTCCACGTCACTCCTCCTTCCCCGTGTGTTCGTGACGACCACCGTGTTGGTGCCAGGGCTGGATGGCGTCATCGTATTTTAGCTGACTTTTTTTCGTGGAAATGTAACGTTGCGAAGACAGCGGGAATTTATTACACTGGGACAGTGATGCACATTTTTGTTTTCACACCATGTTGAAAGCGGTGGGGCTGATGAGAAGAAGATCAGCAATAAGCCTTCATTAAAACTCTGTCGTTCTTCGTACGTGACAGTTCCGTTTCTCTAAGTTGTTGTGCAGCTCTTGTCTAACTGCAATAATTTCCTCATCTACCTTCTGGACTCGCAAGTACGTGTGGTTTAACTGTATACGTATGCCTAAATTGGACGGGATCCAGCAAACACTTTAGAAAAACCAAAAGTTGCGGTGGAAATATCTCAACAAAAAAGCACAAAATCGCCATGCGGAATGTAAACATGTAGATTAACGTAGCGATACGGATGTGTACCATACTGCTGAAGAACTGGAGATCTAAACATGGCAGTTGGGCACTTTTCCTTGAGGTTAAGGGAAGTAAACAGTAAAATATGCAAATTGCCCTGGGAAAAACATTTACCAAGCAACCAAATAATCATGTGCCCCATTGAGGAGATGGAAGATGATTCAGGTGACAGGCTTTGACTTGCACCACCCCGCACAGTTCTCAAGCAGAGATTCCCCAACTACAGCCAGCCGTCACCCCCCCCCCCCCCCCCCCCCCCCCCCCC
>UFQX01000374.1:24293-43250 GCA_900497675.1 Arapaima gigas | reverse complement strand
AAAAATTTTTTTTGTTTGGCGCCCCCCCCCCCCCCCCCCCCCGCATAGTCAATGTCTTTACAGGAATTCATGGAATGATCTGCTCTGAGAGGAGAAGCTGGATGCAGCAGCAGTCTGAACATTTCAAGTGAAAAACACCTGCAAGCTGTCCAGAAATGGGTTTCCTGAATTCCCAATTCTTGTTATTTGCAGAATGATGCAGGAACCGATGGAATTTCCTCTAAAAGGGACACCGAAGACAGACTGGGGGGGTGGATTTCAAAACACTTGGCCAGGCAGCTGTGTGGCCCACGCAGTGATAATGTGCTGACCGCCAACCTCCACAGCTTAAAGTCACTAACATCAGTTTTTTTTTTTTGTTTTTGTTTCCCCTGCAGGGAAACTAAAGATTCCACAAATAATACGAAGACGTTGAAAACTGTAGAAAGCACTCCGCTCCACAGAAACATTTCTTTTTCTCAGCTGTGGCAAACAGAAGAAGGACGACAAATGGCTTTCAAATGCACGGACTGAAAAACAAACGCTGGATTCCAAACTGTTTTGACTGCGCAGCCGAGGCCACGTCTTGAAAGCTGATGTTGGCTGATCCCAGATTCGTTCCCTCTAAAAATAACTACCTAAAGTACGACTGAGCAAAACTCTCAGCGTTTCGTATAGATGCAGATGTGATATGGATTTGTCCAGTATATCTACTAGTGGGTGGCATCAGGATTCTGTCCCCTCCCCACCCTGTACTCCTGAGTGTGACCTTTTACTTTCTGTGAAAAGAGTCTTCTGTGACAACAGTCCCTGTGGCTCCTCTAATTGGTTTGTATGCGGTTGCGCAAAGGATTAAGGTTCCTTCTAACCTTAACAGTCCATCACTAACTGTTATTTCATGGATGGTTGCTCCCAGGAGGGGGTGGGGGGCAGAAGAACACACTAACATCACGTCACTCTAATAATCTTCTCCCAGATGCACGGAAAATACCGCACTTTAGTGTCAAAGCAAACAAGGGTCTGGGACCAAGAAAGTGATGAAGAGGGACAGACAGACGGACAGACAGAATACGACACGCACTCCACGCGAGGCCCGAATGGGTTGCAGAAAAGCAGTGTTTTTGTTTACCTGCAAGTCGACACGTCCCCTGGTCGTCGGCATGGCGGACTGGAGCGGCGTCAGTCGCTGCCGTTCCCCGTCTTACGCCTCCTTCCCAGCACAAAGTTTGCGACCGGCACACGGAGTGAGGAGGGGAAAAAAATGCTACGTTGGCAGAGGCCTTTTAAAGAAATTCAAGGCAAAGCCGGCCAGACAAACAAGTGTGTCATTGAGTATTTTTTTCATTCCCCGATGCAGTCCATCACAGCAGGATCTGGAGTGGGACGAAACAGTGGAGACCAAAAAAACCAAAATAGAGCTCTTCTTCCAAATGGCAAACACATGCAGTGTGTTTTGTGGATGAATAACCACGGGGGGGATAATGCTTATTACACTGAGCTCTTTCAGGTCGACCTGTGTCACGGGGTCAGCACCCCCGTGTGTGCACGATGGCCACGGATGCAGAAACTCCAAAAGCCTTATTCATATGTGGTTGTGTTATATTTGCATTTTGTTTGCTTTCCCAAAAAGAGCGAACCGAGCTTTTCGGGCACAACGGGGTAGTCTTGTCCAAATTAAATCGGGGAGAAACACCCCCGAGAGTGTCCTCCTCCCTACGGTTTCTAAATCGAGGCTCGTGTTTCTTCTGCGTTTTCAGGAGGTCGATGTCAGTCTCGATGGGGTTCACGCCCAGTCAAGTGTAAGACCCGCGTAGCTAATTTGTAGGAATATTCCAGCGATCTCTCAGCCCCATACCAGCCCGCTCAGTGTCATTTTTCACACAGGTTTCCTTCAGTTTCTTGTCGCAGTTTTTTTTTTTTTTCTCTAAGAATGTCGATATGAAGAGCAGGTATTTGGATGTCAACCTAAGGGCAACTTTTTTGGCTCTCTGTGTTGCAGAAGCTGTATCCGACACACTCCAGAAAGGCACGGGGGTGATGGCGGAACACCCGGAGCCACGAACACGGTGTTTCCGAGCGCAAAAATATCTCCGCGGTGACAAAACAGGTCGCGGCCATCAAGGCGACGACGAGCACCTTGGTTTGGTCGCACTTGTGAAACCGCAGCTTCACCTGTCGGGCTGATTTTACAGGTGGCCCCACCTGATGATCTGCCCGGAAATCACAGCGACTCATGAAAGTAGCGTAACGTTTATTCGTTTCACATTTTCCTGTGTCAGGATATACAAAAGCGGAGGTCTCAACAGGCAAAGAACTTTCGGTGATGATTAAATCAGAGTTTGTGCAGTTTTTCCTTTTCTTACTGGGACACGTGACTTGAGTAGCCGCTGGTCCCAGTAATAACACAGATCACCACTTGTCCTGGTCAGGCTGGCAGCGGTTCAGTCCATCCCAGAGCGGCCGAGCTAAGCTGAGAGGGGTACGCACTTGATAGGACACTACGCAGTCACAGTGGGAGGACCCCCCCCCCCCACACACACACACACACACACACACACAGAAAACATTTAAACCCCAGGCAGACCGAGCCGGATTTGAACCTGTGCCCAAACAGCTTAGGCTGCCCACTGTCCCACCCTGCAACTAGTAACAGTTAGCTAATAATATAAAGTACAACAAATAATGTTCTTTAAAGGTGTTTGTTACGGGAGCTCTGAACTGTAGTGACTTTGCTGTGTTCTTTTAACTTCATTCTGTACTTTACAATCTCATCAAATAAAATGCGCTCCTGTAATGCGGGACAATCCACTGAGCTGAAGTGCTGTGGTGCAGCCGTGTAAATCGGGTTTTACATTTTCCCCTGCAACAGGGGCTTAGAACACACGGTGTGGAAGAAAGATGTGTTCTGGGGAGAACCGGGGAAGTGTTAAAAGGACGACGACCTTGGTAAACAGATTGCGGTGGTTTATAAAGAATGATTTCTAAACCACTGCGGGCCCCTTTTGTGGTTTCAGCATCGTGATGTTAGCAGCATATTTATTGTGCAAATACAGAATCGGCGTTTCGTATTCTTCTTTTCCGATGTGTATAACCAAAAAACTTTACAACGTTCTCCCTGAGATGTACGCAGCTCCCGTGAGGCACACACGGCGTCGTGAGCACTTTCCAGCAGAGAAAGGCCACAAGGACAGGCACTGCTTGTCACTTAGTCAGAGCTTCCCTCCGTCACATAAAGGGCCTTTATACGGCGCTTCTCCCGAAAGCCTGCTGACCGCTGGCACGAGGCGCGCTGGGTGCCGCTGCGGCGCAGCGCCAAGGCTGTCAGCCCCTCCACCCCCTGAAGAATAGAAGGAGAAGCAAGAAAGCCTCCCGTCCCCCAGCAGGGGGCCGGTGAAGACAAAGCGCTTCGCTGATGCCCGTGTGCTGAAGAGAGAGTTTCAGTTCCAGGTGATTTCATGTAAACCTGGCTGCGCTCGCGATGAAATGGAGAAGTGGAGTGTATGGAGCGCTTGGAGAATCTGCGTGGGGTCGTGTTTGTTCCAAGTACGGCGGTTTCCTGTAGGGAGGCGTAAGAGCGCTCGTGTGGGTCTTTAATACGGTTCTTCGTGGCCACAGCTGCGTGTCACGTCTTGCTATAACACGGCCTAATTCTAAACCTGTTGCGTAAACGCGACATTGGGTCTCTTGCCACAGGTTAGCGATTAGTTTGTTTGATTCTTAGGGAGAAATAGATTTTTAAAAAAAAAAACAAACGATATCAACAGATGAGAACAATCATTTAACGGAATTACAGCCGACATAAGGACTGTCCCGACAATATCAGCAGCATCATGGGACGATGACGCAAGGCGGGGTCTCTACGTGGTCGACACGTCCCCTGGACCTGCTGCGTACAGTTTTTCCCGTGACAAAGGCCAGCTGTGTCTGACCGGACAATTGGGATGTTATAAGAGACAGTTGGGTAGGGACTGATCAAAATAAAGCCCCCCGGTACCAGTTCCCCGAGCATTGCAGTTTTGAATCGAATGTTGTTTTTTCTGTCGTCCGCTTTCGTACTCAGTTTGCGACTCATTTGTAAAGTTAGTCGTCCAAAAATGTAGCTCATTGTAAAAAAGTGTCAGGTCAAAACCTACTCAAGAGTTAAATGACTTTATTCTTATTATGGATGTAAACTTTTGGCTCCGTGTTTCTTCCCCATAAATCAAATCTGACTTGATGTTGTCAAAATGCCAGACAAATACAATAGAAAATAGTCTAATAGCGTTTAGCCGGTTAGTGAACTTGCTTCGCTCGGTCAGTCCGGCTGGTTTGATAACCACACGATCCGTGGTCCGTTTCGAACGTCAGAAGGGAAAATGAGACTGAAAACACGTTGCACGACTAGTTTATTGCTGCAGGTTAAATGTTGTCTAACAAATATTTAACTGTTATCTTACATCTAATGTTTATTTTAAGCTTATATGCAAGCAGAGTTTGTTACCTAATGCTTGGCAAGCTGGCCGATCTATTCAAGATCGAATCATAGATGAAAGAAACTGGTGTGAAAATAAGAGCTCAGCTGGGGGTGACCGCAGCATGGTGGCTCAGGTGCAACTGGCGCTGCACGACTCCTGGGCTGCGGAATGAATCCAGACATGGAGTCGCATGTTCTTCCAGTGTCTGCGTGACTTTCCTCCGGGTGCTCAGGTGTCCTCACACAGTCCAAAGGCATGTTTCAGGCAAACTGCGTACGAACCTGTGCTTTACGTTTTTCTGCTGTGTAAAGGTGTCAGCCGTTACAGGGAGTTCAATGCAGTGTTATCCAAAAAAATGTGTCAGCTAAATTCCAGCTTTAATAACTGCACGTTGCTTTGGAGAAAAACCATGTGCAGAATAAATAAATGTAAACGTTAGCACGTTTAAACTCACTAACTTTTCATGAGTTACACCATCGCTAACCCTGCTGACGGACGGGCCGAAACCGGTGGGACCATCACACCAGTCTGACTGGTCAAGAATAAACCGATTAAACTGATGGTAACGTGTTACGTGGGCCACACACACGTGAAATTCCACATCACATACGTGATGTCGGGCTACATGACTGGTAGTGTAGGTAGTGTGTGGTGTCAGATCAGAGCCAACAGAATGCGTTTAAAAAGCCATTCGAAATTCCAGCGTCAAAAATTCAACGTGTGAAATTCTTCGATGACTTGCAGGAGGATTTTTAAACCAAAAAAACTAAACACCTGCTATATGAGATTTACAATAAGCGATTGTTCCAGTGACATAAAACATGACGTCAGTGTCGGAGGCGTCTGGCAAAATAATGGCCATTTTCAGCGGCCCCTAGTGGAGGAATAAATTACTGCAAGAAGCGTTTGCGTTGACATTTGTGTTATTTTTTCATTATTTTTTTTATCTTTAACTCGTGCTTTTCTCCAGGGTGACTTACAGCACATCATTTATATACAAAGATGCTTATAATTACTTAATTATTGATATAACTACGTTTTTTTCCACTGGAGCAGTTCAGGGTCAGTACCTTCCTCGAGAGAGCTGCAGGGTTCCAGACTCGGTCTCGAACCCGTTTTAGTCCGAGGCAACAGCTCTGCCTGGCACAGGACCAGCCGCGCTAGCAGGTGTGTGTTTTTCCCATAATTTGCAAATGAGAAAATATTCAGTTCAATTTCTTTTTTCATATCAAGTTGTGAATACATAGTTTGGTGTCAAGTATTGAAGTACAAATCAAACAAGCGGGTTTCAGGTCTGGTTATAAAGGCCGCAACAGAAGTGGGGCAGCTCACTGCAGGAGGAAGACTGTTCCACAGTGTCGAGGCGCGGTGGCTAAACGCTGTGCCACCCACAGAGCTACGCAAAAGCAGACCAACATCTTGTGAGCGCAGAGCACCGTGTGGCTCGTGGCTAGTGAGGAGATCAGAGGTGCAGGTTGGTGCGACACCTTTAAGCATCACATAGGTTCAAAGCAGAAAGCTGAGGGCACATCTATATGCAGCAGGTAGGCAGTTCAGAGATCGAAGGCCGCAACGTTCGGGATGGAGATTCTCAGCCCGGAACGGCAGCGCTTTAATTTCTCATTTGTAACTGAGCTAACGTGGGGCTGGAAAGAAAGTTCTGGCACAAAGAGAATTCCAAGATTCCTTGCAGATGATGTGATGCTGAAATGTAAATCTGCAAGATTCAAAATATCCTTTCATTTGCTGCCGAGCTGTGGAGTTAAAATGCAGCCTCTCCGGGGGTTTCCTCAGGATTCCTTTTCAGGCTGCTGAATGAGCCATGAGCGTAAAGCTTCTCTCTCCATACTCACCTGTCAGTAGTTACTGGTAGATACTACTTGTGGGAAAGTAACCGGCAGCCAAGACTTAAACTGAACTGACAGTAGGCAACGGGAGGCAGAAAAAGGAAACCGAGCGAAATAGAGTTCAAGGACAAGTCAGCTGTTTATGGTAATCCTGAGTGGAGCCACAGAAAAATACTGCGCTGATTTGGTTGAGAATATATGTGCCCCCCCCCCCATTATGACCTGCATTGACCCCAAAAGGACTCGAGAACATGTTCACACACATCTCCTGTTTTAANTTTTTTTTAAAAAATATTTGCCCCCCCCCCCCCCCCATTATGACCTGCATTGACCCCAAAAGGACTCGAGAACATGTTCACACACATCTCCTGTTTTAAACCATGGACTTTAGTTGCCTTGAAGAACCCTAGCAAGCTCTGTCAGATGATAAAGTAAATAACCCTTTCATTTCTATCCGGACGTGTCTAATATGATTTCTTCTTGCACTCCTTAGTTAAGGCTTGGAACCAACGTGATGTTACTAGAAAGCCTTCCCATAAGACACCGCAATGCTGACTTGTACGGGAACAACGAAGAAAGAATTTGAGGCTGCGTGACAGTAAAACGAAATGTTGGAGTTTATTCCTCTAACTCAGACAGGGGGATTAGAACAAACTGACTTCTAGTAACTGTGAGTTAAGTTTTTGGATTCTTGTCAAAGGGTTTCTTAGCCGGTCCACAATTACTGCACCTACAATTTGTCTGTGTCGGAAACCGACTTGAAACATCGGAAATATAATCTCAGGCTCCAAATGCAGCTGGAGATGTCTCTGCGGGATGGGAGGCGGCAGCAGCGTTTGCGAAATAGGAAGGCAGCAGCTCGGCGAAGTGTCCATCTCCACTCTCCAAGCGTAAGAGTATTTACAGCACAATGTGAGTAGGAAAAAAGGCCATTAAAGTATCAGAGAAGGGTGTCGGTGTTCAGTGTCGACTCCTGGATTTTTCACTCTACACATCGTGCATAAATTACCGAAATCTAATACCCAAGACAACAATCACAAACAAGAGTAGAATTAAAGGAATTTAAAAAACCTGTCTTGTCTTGAGGTGCAGACGACGGAGAGGTGGCACTTGACCGACACCTCAGAACTGGTACGTGTGGAAGTCATAGGATCATCTACGGCTCGTTCGTGGTCTCTTTGCCACTTTCACACTCTTATTCGTGAAAACACAAATACCACCTGCTTCACGAAGTTTAAATCGGCAAAAAATTAGAATTTTTCTAAGTTAGGGACTAAGTGTACAAGACAGATGGATGGCTAGATACATCTAGACACTTATACATATTCCAGCACAAGGCTGTGGTGCAAAAACAGCACCGTGTGACTCTCAGCACACCGAATGTTGGAAAAACTAAAAATCATCTCATGGTGTGGGCAAGGCTCCAGCATTCCCCATGAATGGAATGACTGCACTTGATGGTGATATCTAACCTTCATGCATGACTGAGCTGCTCTGGCAAGCAAGAAATTCTTTCATTCATTTGAAGGGCTCCAAAATTTCCATGATTTTGAGGACAGACACGGGACACTAAGGTCAGCGTGGGACAGAACCTGGTGAACAAACAAAAGTCTGGCTTCTTTCCAGCGTTATGCCTTGTTATAGCAGAAACTTTTCAGGCCCACTTTTCAACTGAATTTGCAAGAATATCCAGCCCTTTCAGTGACTACTGTACCCTGCTTTTTATGACCCCCATATTTAAAGAGTCATCAGATTTTGGACTACGTTTGTGGAGGTCAACGATGGAAAAGCTCGGTAACATCAAGAAAAACCAAACCTGGAGCCGACGGCCGCACAGATCACCAACTGCTTGTATGCCCACAAGTGTGAGGAAGTGCAGTCTGTCCATCGCACTTCCAAAGTATGAGCTTCATAACATATCACCTGAATTGAAGGATGGCATGGAAAATCGATTTGCCATATTGGAATCTGGTGGCAAAACACAAGAAGGGTTGTGGGCAAACATCAAGGAAGTCTAGATGTAAAGCAAAAAGGCAAAAGCGACCAAACTGGACAACTAGAGAGACTCCAGAAACAAAGGGAAGCTAAAGTCAGGTGAGAAAGAGAAGACGTCACGGATCTCAACCGAACTCTCCAACATTCCACAAGGTGAGACAAAGCAAAATACTGCGGTGACACACGCGAGGAAAGCGAAGCAGAAATTACCGCGGGGAGGTCAAGATCGGCTTTCTTAAAACTATGAGAACTAAAACGAAAATTCCAGCCTCGAATCCGGTGCTAATAGATTCCGCAGGAGCCGGCCTGAATGAAGCTGAGAGGATTAGAGAAAGATGGAAAGAACACAGCGAATCGTTGCGTCAGAAAGACCACGCGGTTCGACGACCCTATCGTGAGCCGCTGGTGATGAAAGAAGAGGTTGAGAGCGCTACCAAGGAACAAAGCCGCCGGCGTCGACGGAATTCCTATTGAAACGACGCAGTCGGATAATCGGATGCAGCTGTAATGGCACCTAGAGCCCTCTGTCAACGGCTCTGGAAGACAACGTCATGGCTGAATGATCGGAAGTGTTCGGTATTCGTGCCAATACTGAAGAAAGGCGGTTCAACAGACTGTGTAAACTATTGCACAATCACCTTATTCCCACAAGACAAGCAAGACCACTCAAGATCATTCAAAGGAGACTTCAGCCTTACTAGCAGCAGGAGCTGCCCGAAATGCAAGCAGGGTTTACAAAGGGAGATCTTCCACTGCCGATGTGAGAGGGATCCTGGCGGAATCAAAAGAATATCAGCAAGATACTTGCATGTGCTTCATCGACTATAGCAAGGGCTTCAACTGTGTAGCTCATCAGAAACGTCGGGCTACATTAAGGAGTACGGCTGTACCAGAAAACTGGATTGTCTTCATCTGCAAGGTTGCATCCCATCCCCATATGTGTTGCCTTCATACAGAAATTATCTAAGACGCAACTGAGGGGTGAACTGTTGGCATAAAAAAAATGGTGGCAGAACTATAAATAACCTTCAATATGCTGAGGATGCAACAGTATTAGCCAGAAGTGAGGAAGACCTAAAGCAGCTTTTCATTAATGCCAAGGAATGTAGCGTGGCGAGGGGTCTCCATCTTAACCTGGAAAAGACAAAGATCCCGACGACGGGCAGCACGACCAGCTGCGTCGTGGATGGAGAACAAATTGAAGTAGTTAATAATTTCATCCTACCTGGATCGCTGTTTACACAGAAGCCACAAGCAGGCAGGAAACACAGCAAAGGATCGCCGTGCATAAGACGGCCACGAAGGAAGGAGACTAGATCCGCTTCTTCAGCCGTCGGTACTCTCGACGACGCGTTCCTAACGTCAAACTCGGACAATCGGGAAAGAAAACGGACGCCTTCAAATTACGGTGCTGGGGGAAACTTCTCCGTGCACCCTGGACCTCCCACAGAAAGAATAAATCAGTGCGTTGCATGACGTCAAAGCCAGGCTTGCTTTGGAAGCCCAAAAGACAACGCTCCGCTTTCTTATTTTGGCAACATTATGCGGAATAAAGAGTCATCAGAAAAAGATACGACGCTCGGCAAGACGGAAGGTCAACGGAAAAGGGGAAGACCGGCACTGGGATGGATGGACACAATAGCAATGGCTATAAATACAAGGTTAGCAACACTAGGCCACCCAACTGACCGCCGTTCACCGTATGGGACAGCTGTCCACGGGGTCCACGGGGTCCACGTGAGCCCGAAAATGACTCGATGGCACGTAACAACATTTAAAGATGCTCAGAAAGCAGAACTATTTAAAATGCACCGTAAAAGAGTATTATAGTAACAACATTACTCATGCTAATCTCCGAGCATCACGTGGTAGGGATTTTTTGGGGTGTGAGGGCTTATTTTGAAAACACAACATATGTGACGAGACCACGCAGCGTGTACTATGTTGACTGTGGGTTACAACCGCCTAACTCGCTCACGCGGAAAGCGGAGTTTCACTTCCCGTGAAGCCGAACGCGAACCGGAAACACGTGTGAGACGTGGTTCTGCACTCAGAAGCGAGCTGAACCTCCTCTTGTGTCGGTGTAACACACTGTCCTTGCTTAAAAATAAATACGGATTAAAAAGCACGCTTTCAAGAGTTTGATTTTCAAAATCATTTTCCACGGATCTTTTTCTCATAAAACGTTATGATCAACAATGCGGGCTGCAGAAGCGCAGATATGTGTGCATCGTTTTTCTTATTTACGACTCCTGCCATCAGTACTGTGGTCAGAATTATTGTTCTGATTTCGGTTTGGGTGACTTTTCCTTCACAGACAGGACACGTGTGCCGACAAAAAAAACGGCCCCCCAATGACTGTCATGTGGAACTAGTATTGCAGTAATACACGTAAACGTAGTATTAAGAGCTTCCGTTTAATGTCTTCATCAAAATGTAGGTAAGACGTTGCCAAAAGGTTCCTCAGGGACCCAACACACCCACACAGAACAACAGAAAAGGTGCCGAGTGTTTCACCTGTAAGTTCTACGTGCTGCACATTAAGTGATTCCCTTGTGTGACACACAACACAGTAGGAAGCGACAGCCACCTCCACACGACCAGCGCACCGTTGGGGGTTGTTGATCGGCAATATCGTAAATACAACATCAAAAGCAGGCTGGTTGTACATTTTTTTAAATAACAGTCTGCAGTGGAGACGTTAGCGATATATTTTCTTAAAAAAGCTGATGCAGCCACTCAGGTTTTGCATAAGATATCTTCTGTATTTTGAATTCAAATGTAGACAAACTTAAACAATGCGGTCCTCTACAGAACAGCTTTGTTTTTTTGTGCATTTAAATTGACTGAGTAAAACCAATAAAATGAAGCATTGCATCAAGACATGTCGTTAACGGCTCTAGTAAACTGCACTAGGTGATGGAATGCGGTGGCGTTTTACGAAAGTAAAATGTCAATGATTTATCAAACACTCAGTGCGGCGTTACGTTAATAAAACCAAACCAAACTACTTCTTAGGGAAACGTCATCCACCTTTTAAAAATTCTTTGTCCGTTGAAAGTTTTGTGGGTGTCGCGCGGCTTTTACATTTGAACACTGGGATTTGTAGTTAAGGAGCTCCCTGTTCGGTGAGCTCATCAAACACTGCGCGTGCGCAGTAACGAATTTCTGCCTTCCGTCCGGAGCCACGAGAGGGGGAGGATCTGTCGGTTTTATAGGTAAAGTCGCCATTTAGTCAGTAGGAAGGAGAAGTGTTGGGGGGATTATGTTGTTTGGGCTGCATTTTAACTGTTTGCCGCAGTAATACGCCGCGTAGATGGGATATACGCTGAGGGGAAAATGTAAGCGCCTGTTTATTTTCTTGTCTTGGGTCTTCTGAGTGGCGTTGCTAGCTGACTGAAAACGCGAACTCTTTTTTTTGTTTTGCTTTGCTTTGCTTTGCTTTACCTGATGCCGGGACTGAATGTGGCTTTTCTCACCTGCTGGTGTGGACAGCCGGCGGGCCGCGAGTTCAGAAGGAACACGGAATCCAGGGGGCTTGTGTTCGGTTTGCCGCTCGGTGGGTGTCAGCTGGGGAGTGACAGTGCACGCTGGTGCCGCTGTTAGCTAGCGCGGCGGCAACTGGCTGAGGGGACACTCTTGTGTCCCACACGGGCTGCTGGGCGCGGACTCGGCCCGCAGTGGGGGGCTTCTCTCTCGCGTGTTCTCGGTAACAGTCTCTAAAGCGCCAGCCCGTTGGCTCAGCGAGTCTCGTTCCGGCTCGTGGGACATCTCGGGTCCGCGGCAGGGCCCGTGGCGGCCTTTTCCGCTGCCGCTCGGCCGGGACGCGGTGACTGACGACTGGCTTCGGGGCGGTGGACGTACAGCAGTGGAGCCGAGGTTCTCCGAGCTGCGCTGCACTTCAGTGTGATTCAGGGGAAGCTGCGCGGTGAAGTGGGCCAAGCCTCGGATTATCTGTAATGGACGAGTCGGGTTTAAAGTGGGAAAGGAGGACCGGAGCTCGAAGCGCAGACCCCGCAGGAGGGACGGCTGCTCGTCCGTTACTTCCACGCGCGCTGCCCATATGCGACACGCTGTGCCCCCGGTCGTCCCTCGTAAGTGCGCCATCCTGATGGACACGTTTTAGGCCACATCCGTAGTGAATATTTAATTACCTCAGTCCAAGGTCCCCCCCCCCCCCCCCCATTTACCAAGAGCTTCGGGATTTGGGGTGTTTTGGCCGCNTATTTCATTCCCTCCGTCCAAGGTCCCCCCCCCCCCCCATATTTACCAAGAGCTTCGGGATTTGGGGTGTTTTGGCCGCGACGAGCGGCTTGAGGAGGGCTCGTGTTTGTACAGATCGAATTGCTTTGGATTGCTCAGCTCTTTCTCTTAAGTGTGTCACGTTTTCTCGCAGGTCCGGTGTGTGTAACTGCTGGTTGAAATAATGGCTCAGACCTCCCGCCTAAGTGTTCCGCACACTCCGCCGTGGATCGATGACACGCAGCTATTAATGTAGCCACTGGCGAGTTGCTGGTCGGGCGACATTGATCCACATTCGAACCTGCGGACCGGGGGGTCTTCTGCTCCTCTCGGTGTCTGTTAGGCGAGTTAATGGACACAACCAGGCGTTTTAAACGCTTGAGCGTGTGGTCTCCACGCGCTCAGCTGCACACCGATCATGCCCACCGATCATGCCCACCCTGTTTGGTTACGGTAAACATGTCAAATGTTTCTGAAACGGGACAGCTTGAAAACGCCGTGCTGCTCTGCGTGGCTTCGGTTTTCCGGACCTTTGTGTTTGGAAATGCTTTGCTTTACAGCTGTAAATGAAAGAAACGGTGTTAACTGTGCCGTCAGTTCACTTTTACTTTGCGTGGCTGCTTTGAAACTGGAGGCAGCTTGTGTTACAGTGTTTTACTTGGAAGGAAATTGCGTTAGATGGGCCACAGCTCCTTGCTGAGGTTCGGGTTACAGGCCTGTGGGCGGGTTGCCTCCAGTGACCCCCTGGTCCATCCTGTCGGTGCAGCTGTGGCCCGCTCAGCCGGGGCCCAGGCGTCACGTCCAAGTCGTCCTCGCTGGTTTCTAGTGTGCTTCCTGTTCAGTGAACTGTGGTAAATCAAAGGGTCTGTCATGTTTAGTAGTTCTGTGCACTTGGGCACTGGGACTAAAGCGTTGCTCTGTTTTCTTGTATGCGTTTGTCTCAGGGATTATAATTGTTGTTTAGCAAACAAATACACCAATTCAAAAACGATCAGCCGGTATTATTAGCGTTCACGACTTGCTCTTCTAGACTGCAGTTTATTGATAGTGTATTACTTGCATGTTTGCTGCATATGTCTTAAAATCTGTGCTGTTAAGTTACATGTGAAAGTTGTAAAATGTTTTATGACACTTGTTAATGACTAAAGCTACAACTGCTATGAAAGTGTAGTGAAGGATTCCAGCCCTTTCCTTTAACTGCGACTGGCACGCTTGTCCATTGCTTCTTTAATTCTTATTATTGGCTGCTTATGTTTTTATTTGGTTTTGATGCTGCCAGCAATTACTTCCAGGCCTTTGGAGCTCATTTCCCTTTCTTTTCCCTTCCAGTGAATCAGAACCTGGTTTTGGGTTTACTGTGTCAGTGAGGACTGCGGTAACAGGGGAACCCAAGAAGAGGACCCTCTTTTCCCTGCTGGTTGTCTCTTATGCTCAATGACGGCTGTTTCCGTGCCTCTGCAGGATGGATGGTGTGGGTTTGACGGTCTTTGTTTATCGGCAGCAACAGCAGTGTTTGCTTTTCTGTGACAGTGTCTTGTTCTTTTCCACTTATAAAAGAACACCCCCTCTTCTGGGGCCGGACCCTGTGTGGTGTAAAAGCATTCAACATCTTTGTTAGGTGATACGCCATTGGGGTGCACTTTTACGCCCCAGAGTTCTCTCCTCGGAGCTTTTGTTTTTTTTNTTTTATACTAAGCTGGTTTTTTTTTTTTTTTTTTTTTTTTTTTTTTTTTTTTTTTTGGCCAGGACTGAAGGAGTGGCTGAGCTTCACGTTTTTGGGTTACATTAGAAATTTATTGGTGTTTCTGCTGCTTCTTCACTTACGTGTACAAGATGGCAGAAAACCCTAATAAGGTCGTGACATTCCTAGCCCCTCCCCCAAAGGGCAGTAATGGCGCCAGCTCAGACACGCTGGTGGGTGAGAAGGTGGGACCAGAAGTCCGTCGACGGCGCCACACCATGGAACGGGACCTAAAAACAGCTGAACACCGGTTTGTCCGTCGCAGTGTCATCTGTGACTCCAATGCTACTGCCCTTGACCTCCCAAGCAAGGCATGCTTCCTTAGTTCACCACCTGAGTCTGAGCCCCCCACTGTCCTGGACCCTGGAGCTCTGTGTTCAGAACCCCTTGAAGGTGTCGGTGAGGCAAGGACCACAGAGACTGACAAGGATGGCACTACCCATGTTGATGGGATTTCTGAGAGGCTGAGTGTGCCAACACTGGTTCTCTGTATAGAAGAAACTGTACAAGCTTCTGCTGCTGCACCCATCGTGGCAGCAGAGGCGCGGGACAAAGCTGGCGATGTTGCAGAGAAGAGAGGTGAGGAGGAGGAGAAGGAAGCTGCTAAGGCACGAGCGGAGGCTGAACAACGGGAGGCAGAGAAGAAGGTGCAGGAGGACATTGAAGAGGTGGAGACCAAGGCAGTAGGCACGTCGCCTGATGGCCGCTTCCTTAAGTTCGACATCGAGATTGGACGTGGCTCCTTCAAGACAGTCTACAAGGGCCTGGACACTGAGACCACTGTGGAGGTGGCTTGGTGTGAACTTCAGGTAAGTCTCAGCACTCTGTTAGAGAAAGATTTGTACCGTGACTGTAAGCTGCTTGCATTGAAAAACTGTACATTAGGGCATAATTAAAGACCCAGGACTTGAAGTATTTACGGAATCCCTCAAATCTAAGGTTGCCAAAACACTACATAGTCCTGCTGTACAGAATCTGTGTACAATGTGAGTCATTTAGGCAGTCGTGCTCTTGCAGAGACTCTTACGATGTGTAACAGTTTATCCCTTCAAGCGGCTGGTGAAGCTGCTGTGTCATTGAAGAAGATGGCAGCTTCGTACCTTGATTCGGCTGTTAGAATGAGTACGGTGCAGCTCCCGTGCCTCGGTGAGGCAAGTCAGGTGACTTGGTGAGTCAGGGACGAGTGCTGTATCTGCTCTAGAACGCTGTAGGACCCGAACTCTTGCTGCTGTTGAGCTCTTCAGGAGCAACTTAAGCTCCATGTTTTCAGCTTGGGGACTAATTGTATCTCAAGGGTTGTGTGCAAATAGAATAGTTGTATCCAATTACAAATCAGGCCACTGGAACAGAAAAGCTCATTTAATTTTTCTGTCCCATCACAAGATTGTTAGCCTTTTCTTGGTGCATTGCGTAATCTGTTTTTGCAGGAGAATGTTTACAAACCCTGGGCTGCACTTGGGTGGGTATTGTGATTGGCTGCCTTCAGTTGGCATCAGTGTTTTGCCAAGTATCTTATTTGTACATTTTTCAGTAGTGAGAGCTTTTGTCACATCAGCTGGCTGGTGAAGTGTCCCGAAGAGTAAAGTCAATTTTCTCGGTGTAAAACCTTTCTGAACCTCACCTGTGAGTTACTACACCCACCTGTTTGGATGTCCTATGATAAATTGTCCCCCAGTCCAAGATGTTCGGGGTTTGAGGCCTGTGATTGTGGGGATGCTCTGGACCACTACGACCCTGACAAGCAGTTAAGAAAATGAGTTTCCCCGAGAGTATTTTAGACATGGATGGGTTTATGTGAATGAAAAGGTGTGGAAGTGTGTGGTATGTATGTGAGTAGTATGAAAGGGTGTGGTGATGAACTATTGAGTGTTATGGTGTTTGTTGAGGGTAAGGCCTCTGGAACAGGTCTAGGGCGGGACTAGGAATTCAGGGTTCCCTGCTTTGGGGTTGGGGAAGATGCCAGATTCTGCCCATTCAGGGCTGTCAACTCCAGCAGGTAGAGATGAATTGTGACAGTACCTGTCCTGAAAAGGGGCATAGGAGGAAGAGGAGGGGGGGTGATGCAGGACTTGGAATGCCTGACAGCCTGTCTGCATCCTGCCTCTGCTGTTTCTAGGAAGTCTTTGTGGCTGAGGCTGGAAGCTGAAGCCCTTGGTGGAAGTTGGCCTGATGACTAGCCCATGTTGACAGTGGGGAGTACTGAGAATGTCTGTCTGGTCAGCAGTGTTTATAGTAATGTTCAAGGTCTGGGAGAATTCAGCTGATCAGGAGGTGGCAGAAGGATCAAGCATGGTTTTTTTTTTTTTTTTGGCTACAAGGGGCAGTAATGGCCAGTAGGTGGGGAATAGTTTTTATGTGGGAATAGTTTTGTTGATGGTCCATTACTGTTCTCAGTAATGGAATCGGTTTACCATTTTGTTCTTTTCCTTTTATTGAAGTAGTAACTTAACTGCAGCAGCATTAGGCTTGCATTTACTGAGTTGGCTTCAGGTTTGAAGTTATTTAGAGCCTGAAGTGGTGAAACTGATTTTGTTTTTCTCTCTCTTTCTTTTTTCCTTGTTTAAAAAAAATAAAAAACAGAGCATGGATTTGCTCATGAATTAGTCTGCTTCAGCCTTTGGGCAAAATAAAAATTCTGCACAAAAGTTTCTACGCATCTTTTTTTCTCCCTCAGGAAAGCTTTATAAATTGAGATGCTCTTCCACATTTGTTTCTTAATTTGATCTCTTACATGATCTCTCTGCATCTCATTTTTCCCACACTCCGAAGAATTTTAAGATGAGACTGCGATTTTGGTGAGTGGTGTTGTTGCTGATGCCACTGTTTTTGTAAAAGTCTGGTGCCAGAAAGGCACAGTGGAGATGTCAGGTTTGCCATCGCAAAGCATAACAGTGGAACCCAGAAGTTGCCGTTTGCTTGGCACCTTTCGGTGTCAGTGCAGCATGTGCAGGGCCAGTCCCAGCAGGTATGTCTTGAGAGTTTCTGCTGACTGACTTCCCTCCTCAGCTTGTGGTTTCTCTTGCCTCATGGTACCTACCACCACGATGGTGCCAGCTGCAAAACTTCTAATCGCTGCATCAGCCAGGGTGGTCAGCTGAACACAGGAATTTTGACAACATGGAAAGTAAGTGTAAATAAGTACTTAAAAGAAGTCCAACATTGCATCTAGCTGTGTCAGTGAAGAGGAAGTGAAATATGTAGGTCAAAGTTGGCTTCTGCGGTGGTGCCTCCATCTGGTAGTGCGAGCTGGGTTATCGCTATGTGGAGCAGAACCAGAATGGAATTTTTTAAAGGTGGTGCTGCTCTGCTGTCACACTGTAGGAATGTTCTTAAAGGGGCACAAGGTGTCGTCATTCAGAAATAATGCGGAGGATGTGTACAGAAGAGGAAGGCCTTTCCCATGAATTGTGGTCACTGCCATTTCCCTTTTAATTGTTGCATTTCACTTTGCTCAAATAGAGGAAGATGACTACAAGGGCCATGTTTCCTTTATGTTTAAAGCCCTTTCTGAATCACAAGGTGGGCTTCTTTGTTTTGCCTTAGCAAGGCCTAATTTTATTGACTAATGGGGTTTTCAGTTTTGTGAAATTTTTTTTTTTTTTTTTTTGTTTTTGGTCATTAACGTCTGAGGTGAATGGAAGCTGTCAACGAGCAACTTGAAATTTATTGGCCTTATTTACAGCTTGCGGTGGACGGCTGAGGAACAAGTATGTACTGCAGAGAACAAGTGACTCATCCGTTTGAATTTTGGGGTCAAAGAGCTCCAGTTCTGACAGTGCTGTGTTTCTTTTCTGTGTCACTGATGCACATCTGTCTAGATCCTCTTTCCTGTTTGCGGGCATGTAGATTTTTATTGATGTATACATCTAGTTCTTTGAACCGCCCTGCTGCTTTCTTAGTGTATTTAAGGTCTTGATTCTGGCTCTGCTAAATACTGCCCAGGTGTAAGATAAAACAATATGTATCCTGTTACTGTGTGTTTATTCTAAGATGCTTTGTTGGCAAGTCACGTAGTTGAAGTGATGCATGCAGTGTTTTCACTGAGCTAAATACCTCCCAGGTCTTGTAATGCAGGATGGAAGTGCAAGGAAGATGTCTTGTAGATTTCCATGCATGACTCTAAAATGAAGGGGCTTGGCCTGCTAAGGCTTGTTTCTACTGCCTCTCCCTCCCCCTTCTCCCCATGAGATGAGTGTGCATAGCATGTGAGGGTTACTCCAGTTATGTAGATTTAGTCAGGGTCAAAGTTGATGCTGTTCAAGGAAAGCTGGTTTTTCTCCTTTGTGCTTTCTGCCCTCAGGTGTATTGTATGGGCCTGGGGCTTAGAAAGGATGTGAAGACCCAATACTGTCCAGGGGTTTCACAGCCTGGAACAACCCATATCAAGCCTAGTTTCCCTGGGGAGCAACATCAGCTCAGGCGCCTCAACTTGTGCTTTGGTCAGTTTTAAATTATCTGTTGTGATGCTGCCCGTGGGTCTCAGCAGCAGTGCTTCCCCTACCCAGGTGGTCAGGCTCAGCTTGAACTTTGAATGGAGTGGCCAGGGCCTGTTAGTGACTGGTGTGTAGGCCCCGTTCCCACCCTGTTTGCTCTCTGACATTCCCCAAATTCCTGTGGAAGAACGTCAGGCTGATGTCAAGCCAGCTCTGTATTAAGACAAAAAGAGTGGGGGTTTGACAACCCCCCCCCCCCCCCCCCC
>UFQX01000374.1:5381-24251 GCA_900497675.1 Arapaima gigas | reverse complement strand
AAAAAAAGGGGGGGTTTTACAACCCCCCCCCCCCCCCCGGTTTTACTCTGGTCCTTTCCACACTGTTGCCTTTGTCCCCCGTTTACCCTGAAATGAGCCGAATGCTGAAATTAGAAGTGATTTCGGTGAAAGTGATGTTTAAATTAAACTTTTTCTCCATCTTTGTATTGTATCCTTTGTGAATATTTTTGAAGATACCAGTCATCTTTTTGTTCACATTTTCTTTGAAATGGATGCCAGTCTGAAACACATTTCCCGCATGTATTGTGAAAGGACATTGCTTTGGTAGATACGGTTCTCTGATTTGCCATGTTTGTTGAAAAGCACTGCACTCGGGTCTGATGTGCATGATCCCTGATTTAAATAAATAAATAAAGCTTGTTGTAATTTCCCGTATGTATGTTTGTTTTGTGTTTTACAGTGAATGAGTAAGACTTGTACTTTTCCCTATAAATGGGTATAGTTTGTATGGTTTATAGAAAAATGATGTCTTAATTCAAGTTAGGTATCTGTATGTACATGAGCCTGGTCTACATCTGCTTACATTTAGGGGTACATTTTCTCGTTGTAATACAACTGTAAAAATGTTGCATTTTAAAGAACTTAAGCTCTAAATTGAAGATTTATTTCTTTGTTTTTTCCTTTACCAAGGACCACGTCCAGCCAAAATGAGTTGAATTTTCTATTTTTATTGGGGGGGAAAATGCAGGTGCAGACAAACCCAGAGAAATTGCTCATGCTTTGACTGCCCGTTGGCTTGGTGGTTCTGTCAGCTGCGATTGCATCATCCTGTAGGAGGCTGGAAAATGTAGTGTCTGTGAGCAATGAATGGGTAAAGAAATGGTAACGGGCACGTTGGTAAATAAACCAAAGAAAATGAATGTGGTGAAGCATTGCAAATTGTTGTTTATACCCAGCAGGGACATCTCGAGGGTACAGTCCTTTCAGCCTATAAAATTATAGTCTTGTGACAGCGATTTAAAGAAGTTTCTTTGGGTCTTGGTCTCTCTGGTGGTTTATAGAAAGGCGGTGATGTCCATTCCAAACAGAAGTTGCCCTTGATAACGTTGTCCAGTGCAGGTAAAGGGCACATGGTTAGTTGACCTGTGGTTTGCTTGCACAGTTGTGCATGTGTTATGAATGCTTAAGCTTAACACCAGGCGCGTGTGGTGGTTACCTTTATAACCTAGACTGTATTTTTTTTTTTTTTTTTGCCTAAAGATTTTTTCTTTCTTGTTCACTACCTGTGCATTTTGAACAGCAGGAAAGGAATGATTTTCTTCGTGAAGGTTATAAAAAGTCGTCAGTATCGTACTGCGTGACTGCAGTTAAAGTGATGTATACGTTGGCCTGTCATCTCGCTGTGGCCACGCTCACTCATTTACTAATACTGTTGTATTAGTAGTATAATTTAACAGTACAAGTCTTCTTGTTTGCAATACTTGTAATTTGTTACACTCAGCATAGCTGTCTAGAGGTGCACTAGTGTTACGTAGGTGTTCTTTGTCTAGGTTTCCCAGTTTCAAGGGTCCTGACAATATTTTTATAAAAACTGGGAGTGAAAAATTCTGCGTTGAAGGCGTGCAAACTGGAAGACTACCACCGTGTTGTGGATTAGTAAGGGGTCCTGGTTGGTAGAGCTCATGCTGTATTTACCAGGCAGGCTGTAGGAGATGGCCTTGTTTTAGAGTAGCTCTGTGTTGGACCTCATGGCAAGGATGTTCTGTCATTGTAGTAACAAGAAGATGTATTTTCACTGAGCCTTGAGCGTGGTCAGATTAAAATAGTGACTTCAGTTCTCGAGAGGAAGACAAAATAAGACAAATCAGGCAATGTTATTTTTTATTTTATTATTTACTTATTTCGATAACTCAGAACTTTAGATTTTTTTTTCCACCTTAACAACAATTTGCATAGTTCCCCCCACCACCAAATGAAGTTTATTTTTAAGCAACTATAGTTGCCTTTTTTCCCCATAAACGTTTTCTAAATTCTGAAATATAATGTCCTTTTTATGAAATATAAAATTTTGATTTGTGTTTATGCAGTGCTGCTCGATGCAGCAGCAGGCATGTAGTATATAGCAACCAGCCAAGGGATGTGAGAAACGCAAACTGAACTTGGTGCTGGCCTGGGTTTCCTCATACACAGAGCAGCAGGGCAGCTGGCTGCTAAGAGCCGTTCTGCAGCGTACAATTGGGCAGCAAGTCTGCCTGTCTGCCATGCCATCCTTGCAGGAGGAGTTGCTTGTCTTGTGCAACTAGCTCATGGAGCCTTTGTGATGCACATAGAACAATGGTGCATTCAGTTTGAAATGACAGGTAATGCATTGACTGGGATAATCTGATGAAGCCCCTGTAAAACCTGTTGATATTTTTGTACCTTTTTGAAGCCATTGTTACTCGTTTTGTGCTTCTGTCAGTAAAACATCAAGGCATCTGAAGTGTGTAGCAGTATGGTGCTCTTGTCCCTGTTGTTAAGTGGTTAAAAATCGCATTCTCCAACTCACTAACACTTTGTGTCGTGACACTCGTGTGTCTCAGAACCACCACGGTTTTCTGAAAAGCAGGTTGGCGTAAACAAGTTTTGTGGGCCCAGCTCGGTGAATTTCTTTTAGGCTTACATTCTGTGTCAATCACATGTTTATTCCATCCATGAATGAAGATTATTTTTGTCTCCTTTGTGTTTAGTTGATCCTGTCTTACTTCATGTTATTTACAGATGAAAATCTGTACCAGTCATTTTATGACTTAGTGACTGATAATTGTCAAAATGAGTTTTCCTACCATGGTGGACTTAGTCAGTGACTGTTTCCTTATTTTATAGAATAATCTACTTGCTTTTTTGTGTGTGTGTGTGTTTGTTTATTTACACACACATACACACACTGTCAAGTCTGCTTTGGTGGGTAGCCTTGGGACCAGCCCTACAGAATCCAGTTTGGCAGAATACTCACATTTTTAGTTTTACATGCTGTAAATTACCAGCTAAAACAACATATATACATGCGAAGGTGCATTACTTATGCAAACGTACGGGAGTTCTCGAGCACGTTTGGAGTTGGCTTTTTTCTTTGCAGAATAGTTCATTTTGCGGCACTGCAGGGCATTTTTGCATTTAAGTTCAGTTACTTAGTTTTGAAGTTGGTTTAAATGTTCGTGGATGCCGCAGTTGCCTTCAGAAAATGATGCAGGACGTTCACTGCTTGTAGCGCGGCCAACAGAGAAGGCAGAGGAGTAGCGTGTGGGACTAGTTACCTGCGTCCTCTGAGGTGTTGCCTGTCCCTCACGTTGAATCGGATGCCACTGCACGCACATCAAACTACTCACTCACCTTAGCAGTTTGGTCGTCAATTGGAAGGTGACGCTGTGTTAAGTGGATATCCGCTTAGCTGATGTGATGAACATAGGAATATGAGCTACGTGACCTTAAAACTTCCTATTAGGTGATTTGTCTACTTAACATGTATTTACTTAACCGAACCTCTGGTGCTTTGATGCGAGTAGGATGAAAACGGGACTGTGGAGTATCCACGCAAGCGATTTATCTACTTACCAGGTATCCACTTAAGTGGATTCAACTTTTTTTGGTACTTAACTGCATTAATTGCAGCCATTGAGCTAAAGGAGCCTCCTTAGTTCCTCACCTTTTGATTATTTGTTTATTTAGCCAGTTACCTGCTTCTTGCTCTGGTGACATAAAAAAATCCACTTTTCTGTATGTGTGCACATATGTAATTTAGGTTTTCTTTTTTTTCCCCTTTTTAATTTCATGCCTCACTGCATTTGTCAGGGCGCAGTGAGATTTCTGTGCAAAGTCGTCTGCTGCTATAAATAGAGCTACTTTGTTGCTGTGAACAGAGCTGCTCGCTGTTCCGCTTGGAATTTCATCCACATGTGACAGACACAGTTGCGGTGGTAGGCTGCTGAGATCTGTGTAATGTTGCGCTGCCATGAAGCTAGATCTCGTTTCTCTTTTTTGCTTTTGTTCTTCACTGCGATTCGTGTGTGTATTGTACTTTGTCGAGATGAAAAGGACTATTTTTCAGTTTTGTGTTGGAAGACACTAAAAACCAAATTTTATTTAGGTATCAGTGCATCTGAATCTTTGATTATAAACTGTACATTTGTAGAATGTTTTTTTTTTTTTTTTTTTTTTTTTTGCAGGTGGACTAGAAGCCATGACTCTTAGAGTTTTAAACNTGTAGAATGTTTTTTTTTTTTTTTTTTTTTTTTTTTTGCAGGTGGACTAGAAGCCATGACTCTTAGAGTTTTAAACTATTTGATATTGTGTTAAGCAGTAGTGAAAGAATCCTGAGAAATTCTGTGAATTGTAACATGGTCTGTAAAATGCATTATCAGACTGCAGAATCTCATTTATCATTTTCTTCCATCGCCCCGAATATCTGAACAGGCGCAGTCTCTTCCAAATCAGTACGTGGGGTTTTTGAAGGAGCGGAAGCTGCACTGTGACAGTGACTGTATTGGGTCTGCTCTGATCAAACCCATATTCATATCCTGTTGTTCACAAACTGCAGTCTTACCTCTGTTATGTGATCCTAGGACTCGGCAAACTGGCTGTTGGTCTTTTTTCAGGTTTTTTTTGATGTAACGATTAAGGTCCAGGTTCGTAAGGTCTGCGTTATTAGTCCTGGCTGCCAGCTTACAGAGTAGCTCACATCCATTGAGTAAGCAGTGAGTCAGGTGAAAATCAATCCCTATGAGGATGTGGTTAAATTTCAAATGATGGGGCGTAACGGCTGTAATGTAAAAACAATGACTAAAAGCACAACCCAGGCCTGGTTTTCTGTGTCTTGAGATCACTTCAAGGTACTTTGCAAAAGCATGACAAATGAGACGTGTGAAATGCATATGGGACTGGGAGCTGGGAGGAGTGTGGCTCTCGGTCTTTGGGTGAGTCACTACCTGCTTGTATGTCGTGGGAGCTTGGCAGCTGACTCTCCTGTATGGGTGTGACTTTAGCCGCAGGCTTTATGGAAGGGGGAATCCTAAGAAAAGTTCCGTACCTTTCGCTTCGTAACCAGTGTCTCCTAGGAATGGGGCTGCTTTTTCACCCTAGGATGACAGTATGGCAGGTGCATGGATTGTACTATCAGCCCAATTGCATTGACGTGTAAATTAAAATGCTAGCCACCTACGATGGCCCCGCAAGCAGGTTTTCTCCACAGATTTCCCAACCACCTGTTGCAAGGGTTTGTTACAAATGAGACGTGGCGTCGTAAACTGCTGACTGTTTCTGGCATTAGGTAAATGGACCACTCGAGTCACTTGTCATTGCCAAATGCTTAGATGTGGCATGAATCATAGCCTTGCCTGTCTGTCTCACAATCTTCATTGATATTCGCCATATTCCTCCACAGTCACGTGGAAACACGTTTCAGTAAGCCATTAGTCATAAAGTGCTCACCCATCCTTGTTTTTGACCTTTTGCACTATGAACCTTGACTTCTTAGTACCTGTTGAAGAAAGCTTTGGTATAAATAGAGCTCAGTCTGGCACTGGCCCTGTTATATGCTCAGTTTCTCTGGGTGAAAATGCTGTGGAACTGAGTTAAGGAAAAAATAAGTAAAGTGACTACGAGGGTCTTGATGGGGGGGGGGAAAGAGGTGGCAGATCCCTTTGTCGCAGTGCAGTGTCTTGAGTCCTAAAGAGTAGAATGCACTCGTTTTAATGTAAAGTGACAAAAACAGGCTAAGGAATGCACACCACTGTGAAGCTGAAACATTCTCGGTAGATAACTGTGTTTGAGGGCGATGCATTTAGACTAAGCAAGAAGTATGACAACAAGGAGATCTGCAGGAAATGTTTGAGCTGCACAAAATCACCTTTACCCACCGGTCCACTGCTGTCCACACTGTGCCATCTTGCCTATGAATGTTGATGATTGATGTCGCATGCGTATGTATTCCCCAGACGGATATGGGATTGTAGATGCATTGGGGGGGAAAAGTGTGGTAATTGGTCTACAGGTTCCAATGGTAGATGTCGCTTCAATGTATGACAGATATAAAATAAATTGTTTTTTAATCCATTGCTGTAAGATGAACAGACAGCATTGTTCTGCATGCTTTTTATTTCAGTTGGGCCCCTAATTTGAGAGTGCACAAGCAATATATTGTGAGAGAGCAGGGCAAGCGTTTACAATATTTGATTTAAGCAAAGGTTTTTTTTTTTTTTTTTTTTGTTATAAAACATGGACCTTCTGACTGAACAATTTTTATTATTTGTTGTGACGACTTTATTTTGCTGTCCACAGTCACTATCTCTGGACCCTCACTTCAACTTATAATTGGTGGTTCTCCTCTGTGATCTTGTGTTCTCATCTAAATTTATAGTGTATTATTATTATTATTATTATTATTACATTGCTGTAACTATATATTAATGGAAGGGAATATGTGTGTTTTTTTTTTTTTTTAATGGAAATGTTATCTCCATTTTGATGGGTTTTGGTTTTACTTGAGCAAACATGGGGGGACCTTGGCCCAGGAACACTTAAATATTTTTCCCATTGGTAGTTATGTCTTGCAGTGTTTCCAGCAACACGTGATACTTGTACTGCCAGCCAGATAGGATACAGCTGCCACTGTCTGACTGTTCAGCTACTGAAATTCTGTTTACAGATGAGAAATTCATTGGATATGGTTTAATTTTTGCCCTTTGTTTTCTCAACACTCCTTTGTACTCCAGTGTGTCACCAGTGATTTGAGCTATGGATTTTTCTCCAGCTTTAGTCCTGAACAGAAATTTTGTTCAGTTACACTTGGATAAGATGGGGAAAGGGTTGGGGAAATTACACTCCATTTTCTTAATATGTCACGGGAATTTTTAAACACGGTTGGTAATTTTATTTTTATTTTGGAATATTTTTCTGTGGTCAGTTCATTTGGAGCGCCTGCATTTGATTGAAGTTGAGATGAAAGCCAAATTATGACATTCTGTAGCCATATCAGTGTTTATATTTGTCAGTTTCATAAAACTGTGGTACTTTCATCACTTCCATATTTCATTGGATGTCATCCATCTAATCTCATTTGATGGCATGTCTCATGGCACAGAGGACAGGACTGCAGCTGGTTCCTTTGTGTGGCTTGCAGGGGTGCTTTGTGGCAATGGTGGATGATGGTAATGGGAGCGTCTCTGCTGTGGACAGTGCAGCGCATCACTCTGGTTGGTGAAGTCTGGTCAACCCCAGTCCTACTTAAATGCAGTGGTCTTAGGTCTTTGATGTGGAGACTTCCATCTGTGTCCTATCCTGTGATCTGCTGACAGAAGATGTGTTTTACAGGCCTTATCCAGAGGTCAGACAAAGGGCAAGCTATTTGGTTTTCTCCTGCTATGTGCCATTTGGAGTTCTTTATTTTCTTTTTTCTTTTTTTAGTACCACCTTTGGAGGACCAATTATGAAACCCTTCGTGATTTGCTGTAACTTAGGAGTTCGTTTCACACAGAATTGGTGCTTGCAAGTGGCATGAAAGCATTAATATGCTGTGTGTGTGTACAAGTCTGGCTGAGGTGCTGCTTGCTAAACTTCACATTTTGTTTCACCATAGTAGCCTCAACCTTACAGTCATTTTAGTTTCCTTGCAGTTATTAGTTTGGTTATGCTCTCTGGCAAGATGGTGGCACGCTAAGATGCTGTGACTTATCCAGTCCAACAACAGTGCTTCTTTTTTGTTCTGTATTGTGTGTTTTAACTGAGTATTAATCCATCCTCTGACGGACTACCTCAGACGTTTTCGTTTTCTTTCTCCTCTTTGCTTTTTCTGCTCTTTACCTTATTAAACCGTCCGCACACACTTGATGGACGTGTTCTACTCGCGGGAAGAGCTTTGACTATTCACTCAAAAAGCGGGAATATCCATCTCGGCTCCCTGCTTGCATTATAACACTACAAACTTGGTTGTGCGTCCCAGATCCACAGAACCGTCCCCTGGCAGCGACATCCACCCAAGGAGGTGACGCACGAGGTGCAAAAGGGGGCAGAAATGCGGCGAGTGAGTGAGGGTGAGCAGGAAACTGAAGAGATGACCCTTTAACTCGGCGATCCCAACTCTTTTCCTGGCTAAAGTCTGTTCACTGAACAATAACATGGATCTGCTCAGGAAAAGGTGTTCAAAACAGCATGAAATGGAAGACTTATGTTCTTGTCCTCTCAGAAACATTGTGGCTGTACTGTGACATTCGTGACAAGCAACCGAATTTGAGGAAGGGCAGGTAAATTGTAAGGAGGCTGTGTGTTTTTATTAATATTACATGTTGTTGCCAAAACATTTCACTAGTTTCTTATCACTGTTTGCTGGTGGCTGGATTTTTAACATTTATCCCCCCCCCCCCCCACACACACACAATTTGCTGTGGGAATTTAACATTGTGTTCATTTGCACTGTGTTCATTTCACCCAGGGCCAACGCCAAGGATGCTCTCCACAAGTTTTATGGTGCCGTAAGCTTCCAGTAAAGCGCACATCCTGACAGTCTTGTTGCTGGTGATTTTAACTAGGCTAATTCAATCCTTTGCACATTCCACCAGCATGTTCATTGTCCCACCAGAGGTGTGAAGACTCTGGTCTTTGTTTGCTCCAACATCCACAACGCCTACAAGGTGACACCCCACCCCCCACCTGGGACAATCAGATCACACCTCCCTGTTATTAATGCCCTCTGCTTCTGAGGAGAGCCCAACCAACCACAAAGCAAAAGAAACATGGCTATAGGGGGCAATTAAAGTGCTGTAGGCCTGTTTTGGTCACACCACCTGGAACATGTTCAAAACTGTTGCTACTTAAATGCAGTGGCATGAGAAGAACTTTGGCAAGAGTGAACAAATGGAAAGGTACAGGTCCAGATTGTATCCCCAGCCGTGTGTTAGTGTGCTAGTGAACTTGTGGAAGTCTTTACACCATCCTGGCTCAGACTGTTACCAAGTGCTTTGAATGCACCATCATGACCCTGGTCCCCAAGCTTTCACCTGGGTCCTGCTTCAGTGACTGCCTTCACGTTGCACTCACCCTCGTCATCGTGAAGTGCTTCGAGAGTCTAGTCATGTTACACGTCAAGGCCTGCATCCCATTTCCCAAATTAGACGCCAACTAGTACGTCTGTGGCCCCAATAGATCCACTGAGGACACCACCACTGCTGCTGCGCAGGTGGCCCTGACCTACCTAGTGGGTAAAACACTGTTGTGTCAGAATTCTGTTCGATGACTTCAGTTCAGCTTTTAATACCGCCAACCCCCAGTAGCTGGTCAGTGAACCGTCCTCATTGGGTCTGAACATCCCTCTGTTCAACTGGGTCCTGGAGTTCCTGGCCAACAGGCCATAGGCTGAGAGGATACAGGGCAACACCTCCCACACCACCGTCCTGAACGTTGGCACTCCGCAAGGCTGTGTGCTCAGCCCATTCCTGTTTACCTTTCTAACCCATGACTGCGTTGCCAAATACAACAGCAACCACATCATCATCAAGTACGCTGCTGACACTACAGTCGTGGGCCCCATCTGCAACAACAATGAGCCAGCCTGCGGAAACGACACGGAGCAGCTTTTAGCCTAGTGTAAAGACAACAATTTGTGTCTCAATGTCAATGAGATTAAGGAGATAATTGTTGACTTCAGAAGGACTCAAACTGCTCACACTTCACTGTGTGTTGGTGTGCACCAGCTTCACTGCTGTACCATCTTTAAGTTCCTGGGAGAGCATATCCCCAAGGATCTCTTTTGGACCCACAACACAACCCATCTGAAGAAAAAGGCACAACATCATCTCCACTTCTGAGGAGGAGACTGAAAAGAGCTGGACTTCCAACCCCCATCCTCATCAGCTTCTACAGATGTGCCACAGAGAGCATCCTGACCCTCCTGCATCTGTTTGGTTTGGGAACAGCAGTCCAACGGGTGCATCAGCACACACCCCTCCCACCCTCTCTACCATCTGTTTTCACTGCTGCCATCTGGAAGATGCTATCACAGCATGAGGGCCAAAACCACCAGGCTCAGGAACAGCTTCCTACCACAGGCTGTCTTGCTGCTGAACTGTCATCTCAGGCCCCACCACCACTACCCATAACTGCTGGTGTCCAGTGTGTGTGTGTGTGTGTGTGTTCTGTGCTTATATTATGTTTTTATTACCCCCCCCCATTCTGTGCATTGTGGATCTGAGGTCTTTATCTCATATTCCTCTGTATAACTCCTGCACAAGGGTAATAAAACGATAATAAAAGATTCTTGATTCGTGTAGCTGTCTCGGCTGAAACGTGTGATGTTTTAATTATAAGGAAAGTCATCTAGGCTCTGATTATTTTTCTCCAGTGACATTGGGTTTTGTGGCAATGCTGGGTTATGGGGAGTTCCACTGTGACGTAAAATAAAGTGAAATGTGAGCAGGGAATCTCCCTGCTTTAATTGTAACTGCTCATTTGTTCAAAAAACAGCTTTCAGAGAAATTTCTGAATCATTGCTACATCAGCCCCCTTTTGGGGGGGGGGGCTCCCATTTCAGGTAGTATGCTACAGTCCCTGATCGTGTTTATATACATTAGGAATACGGGAACAGTATGTCAAAATATGTGCGTGTAATACTACAGATCTGTGAATACAGACAAATGTTAATACTGCTTGGTGTGAAGAGTGCCGGTTTGACATGATTTCCTTTTGAGCAGAATAAATCAAGGGTAATGTTTTCTTTTAAAAATACCAGGAGGGACTATATAGGAACTAGATGGTACTTCACAGATGTGTAAACTACCTATTTGTGCCAGGAAAGAATTTTGGGGGATTTTCAGTTACACTCTTCTCTGTGAACTTTGTTTGGGCACAGGTTAGTGAGCAGATAAGTCCTAGTGGGGACTGGATTGGTTCTAACGCATGACTGACTAGCTGGCTGCAGGTCCAGCCTTCATGTATAGTGTGGGCTGCATGGCCCAGTGTGCAGTGCAGCCTATGTTCAGGTTTTGTGGGCTGTGGACTCTCCACTCTGGTATCCAACCGTAACAACCAGATGTTCCAAGGGGATTTTGAGAAGCTGAATGCAGCATGTCGTTTGCAGTTTGAGACACTGTAAAGGGAGCCCTGTTGGGGCTTCTCAATTACAGGCAGTGACCATCTCACATATTTTTGGTTTCACTTCTAAGGTTGTGTGGGTCATGTTGTACTATAGTTACTTGTAATTTTAATCCCCCCCCCCAAAAAAGAAAAAAACACAAATATGCTAATATAATCCCTTACGTCGTCGTTCTGCTGGAGTTGCCGCAACAGCGTTCGCCGGTGTGGCTGTCTTGGTTCTTGATGCTGTGATTGTGTCCTTCCTGACCAGACTCTCAGGGGTGTCTCCGGATACCAACCAGCAGCGCACTGAGGCAGGACCTGTGTGGGACTTCATTATGTGACCTGTCCAAGTAGAAATTCTCTGAAACTCCTTTGCTGAGCTCAGTCTGCTTGCTTTTAAGCTCATCTCTCTGTTAAAAAGAAACATTTGCAGTACACATCTGAAAGCTGTGGGTGGTTTTCCGTTTTTACCTTGTGTTTGTGTATCTATAGGTATTACTTTCAATATTTTCCTCCTACTTCCTCAGACCACTCTGTCAGCAGGGCAGCTTTTCTTCAATATTCTACTGTGCAATATATGAAATATATTTGAATTTAAACTTTTTTTTGCCTTCAGCTGAGAGTGCTTCACACATAAGTAGTAGTGAAATGTGCACCACATATGCGTGTGGAATGTCTCCTCACTACCCTAAACGAAACACACGGTCTGGGCCTTGGAGGGGTGTACATTTCAGAAACCCTGCATCCTTTCTTAACTGCTTTTACGTGATCCACCCTTAGGAAGAAAATAGTTCTGCTTGGTCTGCCCTTATTGTTCCCCTATGAATGCTAAAAAAAAAAAAATCAAGTAAGTTGTGAATTAGAACATTCAGTTATGCTTGTTTATGGCTAAGTTGTCTACATGTTTAACAGGAAGTGCAAGCAGGATGGTATGTGAGGGTGGTGGACTGCTGAACTATGTCCGCAGGCAGTACAGATGGAGGGCAGCGTTTGTTTTCAAGGACCTGCTCAGCAGCTCCGCTGGTGAGCAGTTTTTACAGTTCTGTTGTTCTCACAGTCACCCCTATTGTATAGGTAGCGATATTGTGCTCAGTTTGAAGTGGAAATGCTGTTAAAATGTGAAGCTGCAGGTGCCCTACAGAAATTTAAACATCTTTTTGTCTACAAGTTCAGTACTACCACCACCTCCTTAGTTTCTACATATCAAAACATGCCTTCTCTACCCTAATGTCACCATTCGCGATTGACATGTGTAGTGGAGCATTGCAGTCTGTATCAATTATATTTTTGCTTTGAAAATTGAGCATTCGGTCGGACTGTGCCCAGGTCAGGTTACTTTAACCCAAATGTTAATAAGAGAACCAGAGTAACAGAATTGCGATATCAATAAGTCACCATCTGATGCCATCTAAGAGGAAGTCCTTTCTTAATAATGCTAAGCTGCGTAAAGCCATTACTATCGTGTGACTTACATTTCATCAGCACCAAAATTTCCAATACTGTTCCAGTCAGCGGTTTTACACGCACGCACATGCGTATGCACGGCTGGGACAAAGTTGCCTTTATGCTTGTCAGGCTCCTGCCTAACATGTTTACCATGGCGTTTCTTAACATCTCAGGAAGTAGAGATTTGACATTCTGACCAAGAATACTATGTACTGTCTTCTTTAAAATGTCGTGGGCATTGTTTGAATATTTTGTCATCTCTAGCGTTTACCAGTAATCTGAGGTGAACTAACAGGAAGTGCATGTGGACTGGGGGGATATGTGTAGTGATGTAACTGGCATATTTGCACAGGATGTGAACATTTAGTCCTCATTTCCAAAAGGATCTACATTACACGTAAGTGGGTTAGCCTTCCTGGTGGCATTGTTCAGCCCAGTCAGGGTCAGACAGCTGCCAGCCTTTCAGCTTCCTCTGACATGGTCAGTTTTTGCCAGTGGCATTTTAGGTCAGAAGGAGTGACATGACCCTCAAACTCACCCTGCACTTCCTGTGTCCTGAGCTTGTGTGCTGTTTTCTGGGTTGTTATATTTGCTGTGAGCCTTGCTTGTGCAACCCAGGGCAGGGAATAACCTATTAATGGATGTTGAATTGCCTGTACTAACAGGGCCAGTTCAGTGCTCTTGGGGACATAAGGCCTTAGGAGTTTGAAGGTGTTAATGAAGCTACTAGCTTTTAGCGCAGTCGCCATGGCTTTCATTTCCTTGCAACCGCTTTGCTGTAGAAACAGTCCTCCAAAGGATAGGGCCCCAGCTCAGGTGCCTGTGTGCATCTATAGACACATCTAGTAGAAGGGGGCAGTGAGTACCTCTCCTTGGGCTCGTTCTGGTCCTGTGACAGCTTAAACACATGCTCTCCTTTTTTTTTATTGCACCGCACATGTCAATTGAAATGATAAAATATGTAGTAAACACCAACATCATTGGAACAACTAAAAATGATCTTTCTCGTCTCCCTAGTCACGACTTTGTTACTCTTGCATTTCAGTTGGAAAATCCAGGTTAGGCATGTTGTTGCTTGTTTCGAGTTCATACAAGTTGTTTTTGAACATTTCTACCTGGCCCATGTCACGTCAGCAAGTGTTACTATATTATATATGCTATTCCCTGTAGTTATGAGTATGTAATATGCAGTAGATAAATATCTATGTAAAGATGAAATCTGGAGCAGCATTTATCCTCCGTGCTGTAGCCTGTTCCAGGGGTGGCTCATGGGTGCCTATCTGATTTGGCTCTTTTGGTTCCTGTGGTATTTTACCTGTAGGACTGGAGTTTGACACACAGCGAGGGGGAAGTTATTGCTTGCAGAAGTTTGATCAGTGTAACATACAAGATACTGGGAGGTATACAGAGAAGAAAGCTGCCAGTCAGTGCTGGTTAGTCTTCATTTTTTCACACCTTACTCTTATATGTTGTACTAAATCATTAAATTTGTTTCTTGTTCTGAGTCTGGTTGCACAGTTGAACACGATCCTACTTCAGCTGGTTTCAACATTCCTAGCTTTGGGTGCACATTTTTTGTTCTTGAGTACCAAAAAGTCACCTCCTCTGCTCTGTTTTGGTATGTGTGTTTATAGAACAGACTGTTTAAAGCCCAGGCAAGAGTAGATACGAATGCAGGTTCAACAGCTGAATCTGCTGTTTAAAAGACTGGAGCCACAGTACTTGAGACCTGTGACCTTCAACATTTAACTAGCCAGTTTTAAAGCCATTAAAATGTCATCACGTTTATTGATTAGTCATTTTTATGTAAAGCTAGCAAAGTTGCCCAGTGCTGCAGAGGTCAAAAAGGTGTAACTGAAAAGGAAGAAAGTAATAAAACAGTTTGATTATATAATATTTTACCATTAGAGTGGTTGTATTTAGTACATATGAAGTGTTAGTGCTGTTGAACAGGCGTACACAACAGTGACGTTCACTGATCATAGTCCAGCGTTTGAGCATGAGAAGGAATGTGTCAGCGTGTGTGTACACCACGTATGAACTAACATATAGACAAAAACCAAAAAAAAGCTGTTTTATGCAAAAGTTTAGGGACTTGTGAAACCTGCTGTAAAACGAGGATGATTCCAAATGAATGCCATGTATGTTTTTTTTTTTTTTTTTTATTAATGAACTTAATGGAAAAAAAACCTGAATTGGATCAACTCATTTGAGGACCCTCCTTAACCTTTAAAACAGCATTAGGTCTCTTAAGTACACTTGAGTGCAGTTTTAGGTACTCGGCTGGTAGGTTGTTTCAAGCATCTTGGAATCTTGGAGAACTTTCTACAGTTTGTCTGCAGGCTTTCTGTCTCACCCCCTTCTGTCTTTGCACGTAACTTCTGACTAGCTCAATGATGTTGAGATCCAGGCTCTGTGGGGTGGGGGGGTGGGGGGTCATATCATCTGTTTCAGGCTTCCTTGTTCTTCTTTTTGCTGAAGGTGATTCTTTGACTTTGGCCATGTGTTTGGGGTCACTTTTATGCTGCAGAATGAGTTTGGGATGATCAGATGCCTCCCTGATGGGTTATGTGTGGATAAGAATCTGCTTGTACTTCTCAGCAGTGACGATACCACTTATTTTGACCAAATCAATTTTGCAGAAACGCAGCCCCAAACCTGCAGAGAATCTCTACCATGTTTCACTGTTGTCCGTAGACCATCCATGTAGCTCTCCAGCCCTTTGGCAGACAAACTGCCTTTTGTTCCAATTTTGACTGCTTTCATTTTTCTGTCAGTCCCTGTTTTTTTTGTTTTTTTTTTTTGTTTTTTTTCTCCCCGCTTCTCCCATATGTAGGTGAGTCGCTTGGCTTTGTTTCCAACTCAGAGGAATGGCTTTTTGGTCACAAATTTTATAAAGACCACTTCTGAAAAGGCTGCTCTGGGCTGTAGAGATGGGTATACCGGGGTTTCAGTGGTTTCTACCGGTCCTGAGCTGACAGCGGTGCTGGGCGTGTTCCGATTCCGAAGGGAAGTAAGCTCGACGCATCTCATCTGCGGCGCTCGGTTTCCGCGGCCGACCGCTGCGTTTCTGGTCTTCACCTATGCTCATTTGCACTTCTGCAGAGGACCTTGGACAGCACATCTGGAATCACCTGTCTGCTGCAGGATTTCTGCCTGCTGATACAGGATGACCACCTTTTTGTCATGTTGCTACGCTCACTCTTGTCACCGTGCAACATTTGAATGTTAAACTGTCGCATCTTCCGTAACCTCACCTTTTGAGTAGTTGAGTAGTTTGGGTGTCACCCTCCCGGTTTTGTTCGCTCTACAGCTGTTTGTTTCATTTAATCAGTTTGGTTCAACGGACACAGTATATCATTGATCATGAGCATTTGTTTGTTATATTTGTCTAATCCTGCACTGGGCTCCATGCCTACAAAAAGCTTTTTTTTTTTTTTTTAAACTGGAAACTGGTCCATTACTATATTACTTTTTTCTTCAGCATACAAAAATGGCTGGCTTGTTCACAAAGTTCTTTTTGTATGGTATGGGAACTGTAGTTTTCTTAAAGCAAACACCATGGAAGCTGAGTGTTGCAACTTATTGTGAAGAAAGTAAGAACAGGTTAGTGCCTTTATTGTAATTATCGGCTCTGATTCTGTATGTTTGCGACACAATAACGATAAAATGCTAGCCAGGCTTTTGATTTTTACTGTTCAGTTGTCAGTTCCATGCAGATGTTGTAACTGTAGCTTTTATTATAGGTCAGTTTCCCCTTTTCCGTTTGTTAATTTTTACGTTTGAGTCTTTCACGCCTACGCGCTAAAGGTCGTGACCACCCCCCATTTGCTCCAGTAGTCATGTTGCTGCTGAGATCAGAAGGTTTGGGGTTTTCTGTCAGGTCTAGGGAATCCAAAGAGACTTAATTGATCTCAAAAATGTGAGGTATAAATGGTGAGCTGTTGGTTTGAAAGCTGGGTGAGAACTCTGCTGGGAGCAGTATCATCTCAAACTTGAAACAAATCAATCTTCCCTTCTTTGCAGTCTCCTGCTTTACCTCTTTACATTAAAAAGGGATAAATGGGTTTTTCCCCCCCCTTTCCCTTCATACCTTAGGTGTAGAGCAATGTGTTATTAGGAGTAAATTGATCTCACAGAACACCCACACTTATTTATTTATTTTTTTTAAGAAGGAGGTTAGCTTTGTGCAACTCGTATGTGTTTACCTATGAACTGTTCTTATTCATGTCCCAAAGGTTACTGTGGGTAATGAAAAAGTCCCTTTGCGAATTGTCAGTATGCCTTTTAATTTTTTTAGTCAGTTTTTTTTTCCTTTTAAAAGCTAGTTACGTTAATGATATTGTTCTGTTATGTGAGGGGTGTGTGTAACAATAACTATTTCCAGGCATTGGGTATTTCGTGAAGACAAGGTCTCTACTGGTGAGTCAGAGGCCTTATATTCTTGTTCTGCACTTCTGCCATCGGTAACGTTGGAGAGGTGTGCCACAGGAGTGTGTTTATGCAGAACCTGAAATTCATGCCGTTTTTTTGGTTACAATAGGGGACATTTTCAAACAGTGATCAGTGACACAGGTGACAATGAAGGACCGATTATTTATGCAACAAAATTGATTGCAGGTTTTTCAGAAATAATCTAAAATATTACTTTGTAATGTATGCAGATTTGAAGCATGGCTTGTCGATATTCAGTTTCTGCTTTCTGTGACCTTTGGTAATTTACATAATATACACCTCTGGTTAGATAAAAGGGTTTTGACACCATGAACCTGATATTAGAATATACAGTTTCTGCAGTATAAACTGATACTGCTACTTACCTGTCAAGGACTCAGTAAAATTAGGGACGCTCAGATATCGGAGTCATATCGGTATCGGGCAATAATTTTGAAAATTATTTTTAGTAGCACTGGGCCGATGCTTAGACTTGAGCAATAATTCAGGCCGATATTTTTTGTTGATCATTGTGAACACTCAGCACGTGTGTACATACACCCCGAAAATGTCTGTGGTGTGGAAGTGAGAAGCCCATTAGAATTTATTTCAAAGTGAGACAGACATTAAATATGGCATTTGTAACAGAAAAGTAATTCATCTTAACAATGAGAGAATTTTCAGTGTGGCTTTTAATATGGTCAGCAAAAAAGTGAGTTTCCTGCAACAAGGTAGTGATGCACTTAAGAAAAATGTGCCTGGTATGCATGAATGGCAAAGCTCCAAAAAAAATCTGTTAAGGGGTGGTGTTATCCTTAGCAGTAGTACTGTTTTATCCCTTTTTTTTTCCAATTTCTGTTATTTCTTTTTTTTTTTTCCCCATCAGTAAGAAAAAATGTTATGCAGCTTATACGGCTACAGCCACCGAAACCGTCTGCTGTTTAAGGCTCAGGTATCCAGCCAGTAGTTCAGCAAATGCCATTTGTTTTAACAATTATGCATAGTCTGTGAAATTGGAGTGTTTTACAGACAAATGCATCTTTTTTGTGTTTCTCATCAGGTTAGATCTAGTTCCATTCTTTTTTCTTTTCTTTTTTTTTTTTTTTTTTTAAGAAAAACAGTATGGGTGTTGGCATTGGCTGATAGGTGGATAGAAATTATCGGATATCTGCAATGGCACAGAATTGTCATATTATAAATCTTGAATTAAAGGAGGTATGGAACCTTCATGTTGTGAGATGGTAAAACCAAGACACTGCTGGGGACATTGATCTCATACAAGTTCCACCTCCCTTCACTTGGCCACAGAATCCTCGGAACTCTCAATCACATGCTTTTTTTCTAAGATTATGAGCTCTTTCCAGGCCACAACTGTGTGAGTTTAGACAAGTGCATTAACTTTTTATTTGCTTCTGATTTGGGAATCTTGGTGTTAGATCAGATGAGGGACTTAGTTGGTATGTCACTGGTGTGGTCATACTGATTGTCGATGGTATAATAACTATAACCACGTCTATGTACAGTGACACACAGCTTTAATGAAGCTGCAAGCCACACTGCTAAGGGTGGTCCTTGGGCCTTTACTCCATTGTGCTCTCCTCTTGGTTCTCCATATCTCCTGCAGTGAACAAACAAATAAAAACTGGCAACAGTATGTGGGCTGCAGAAGAACAAAAACCCATCACTGTCAAAATTCTAGCTTGGTGCCCCTACCTGCCTTTGTACTCCTCAGTCTTCTGGATCCTCTGGGCCATGGAGGGATTATGGAGAGCCCTCAGGTCCTTGCGCCACCATGCTAATCGTGTTCCTCCTCTGTGTTTGATGGTAGCATTAGATGATAGTAGCCTGCCGCTCTTACTGAAGTTGGAAGGAGAAGTTTTCACAGCCATGTAATGCTTTGTGGGGTCATGTTGGGGGGGGGGGGGG
>UFQX01000373.1:345732-453901 GCA_900497675.1 Arapaima gigas | reverse complement strand
CTCCCAGACAGACTTGATCATGTTGAGATCAGGGCTCTGTGGGGACCATACCATCTGTTGCAGTATTCCTTCTTTTTACTGAAGATAGTTCTGTGTGACTGAGATTGGGTGTTTGAGGTCATTCTTGGGCTGCAGAATGAATTTGGGACCAATCAGAAACTCCCTGACGGTAGATAAGAATCTACCTGTACTTCTCAACATACACTGAAGTTGCACAGTACTGTAGTTTGTTTCAGCAGAGAAAAATATTGGGTGAGGGATTATTATTTATTCAACATTCATAGTGTATATCCTGTCATGCACGCACTGAACATGCTTTGACAAAATAATTAGGCCTCCAAACAATGCAACAAGCAGGAAAATAACACTGAGCTGAAACTGCTCAGTATTCAGAGTGGTGAAGTGTAATGATTACATCTCCTTGCCTGAACAGCTGTATGTCTCCCACAGCACTGGAATACACAAACAACCCTTGCACAAATTCAGTAAACACATACTGGGTTGGGTAATGTTCTAAAAGTGTCTCAACACCGCCCCCAGCGGACGAGCTGCGAGTGCTGTCCGTGTTCCTAAACACAAGAGGATAAAATAAAAAGCTGATTAAATATCCCCTACCAGCCTAGAAGTTCCTGGCGCTCTTTGTTGCTGTAAATTGCCAGGACTATGACCACATGTGAATCCAAGTATCCATTATTTTAAGACATAAGCAGTGCAGAAGGTAGCATAGTAGTTAGCCCCATCATCTCTGCACTCTGCAGACCCAGGTTTGAAGCCCACCCCCCGCTGTAACACTCTTGAACATGGCATACAGAGTACCCTGATTTACTCCAGTAAAAATCCCCTCAATATAGAAACAGATAAGAACAATAAGTAGAGAATCGTTTTAAGTATCCAAATGTGAAATCTAAATAAACCCAATGGACAACCACAGCGCTACAACTGAGGGTTGTAGAAAAGGGCCCCACAGGTAGTGCCAGCCAGCAAATCCAGACAGGTGAAATGTAAGGGGAAAAAATCTGAAAGTTCTCCTGTAGGAGGCACCAGTGAACCACTCCAAGACTGAATTCAACAACTCAGCTCTCATCCAGTTACTCTATTTTTCACCCATCGACGTACCTGGTGATTTAGCCTGTAGAGTGTGTTTTATAATATAACACAGCTTTACACTGAACACATTGTATTCATTAAACTTTGACACAAAAGTCTATTTCTAAAATGACAAACTACCTGAATTATGGACTGGAGCTGGATCTGTGTAACTGAACTACTAACAACAGCAAAACAGAAATATTATGTAAATGTTTTGAAAGGAAATTTAAAGAAAAACTTTGTGATCTGTAGACTTAACAAAGCTTCCTTCTTGTTGGCAACTCACTGTCTCCTGATGAAAAGGAACCAATAAACCTCAAATGTTCGTATTACTTCTCCTAACTCTTGAAGATAAAGGAAGAGCTTAAAGGTTTCAGTTCCATTTCGTTCTGTGCAGTGGTCCATTTGGCACTCATACATCTGAAGACTTCCAAAATCAGAGGGGAACCTTATATCCAGGCAGCAGAGGGAAATGAAACATGCAACCTCAGCATTTTCCTCACTGTGCAGTTCAACTCTTCACCTGAAATAGTGTAAGGGTACATTTCCTAATGACAGTAATAACGTCAACTTGTTATCGAGAAGACCAAACCCTGCAGTGTCCTTCACCTGCAAACGGAAAGCAGTTGGCCCAGACCACTGCTGTAGTTGCAACTGGGATGAGCCAAAGGAATTCCTTTGTCTCTATGTCATATTGCACTGAGTCATAAAAAAATGTTTAATTCCACCCAAACATCTTGCTCCAGCGTGTCACCTGATTTAAAAGTTCTTGCTGTTGTTTCACTGCCCTCGTCTTATCAGTGCGAGAGGAGCAATGAGGGGGAATTTTCCCACGCCTCTCGGTGTTACAGGAACCAGCCTGCTGAGTGAGCGCTGTCTAAAGAAAATGCCTCGAAGCCCTAATTCCAAGGGACGAGTCTACTGCAATAACAAAAGATTCGGAAACCCCGAATAAACACTCAGTAAAATATGTCAAATGTACATCTTAATATATTCTCCAAAGTGCTTTGAAGATTATTAAACTAAAGAATAATCGTAATCTAAAAATCCTTAAAAATACAATACTGCATTATTGTGCAGTACACAATTGTACACAATTTGAAACTAAGGTGCCATGTTCTCTGAGCAGTGCAGGGTTGCTTTTACAAGAAAGTGGCTTTTCACTTGCATGCAGGGCAGTGTGTAGCATAGTGGTCAGCACTTTTGCCAATATCCATAAGGTCCAGGGTTCAAATATTGGGTCCTACTGTATAGTTGCTTCAGTACAAATGTCCTGTTGTATAAATGGGGTAATCGCTGTGAATCTGACTTTCTAGTGTTGTAAGTTTCCCGAGCTTACAACATAATAGAATTTATTAATAAGTTGGTGACTCTTAAAAAAAAAAGATAAAGTTACAAGTGCTTAGCAAAAACTTTTTTTATCTGTGTTTGGAATACACTGGAAATCAAAAATAAACCATGGGAGTCCAAAACCAAATGAAAGTTTCCATTAGGATACATGGCACAAATAGGGCCACTGACCTGAGCATTTACTCTGTGCCCCTCATAAACAGATCACTTTCAAGACTCCTGCGAGAACAGGTGTGTCCAGTGTTTTCCGTCGAAAGTGTGTGTGTCAAACAAAGGAGAACAGGTGTGGTTGCTGGGGAGGGTAGCTACAGACATCACCTCCCAGAAGCCACCTGTGTCCTGCTCCATAAATCTACCTGGCAGCCCATCTGCAAGCGAGCTGGTGATTACTCAACACGAAAGCTGGTGCACCTTCTGCAAACGGCACCGTTTGACCGATAAACTGTAAACGTCACTGAATACACACCTGCCGCGCAAGTCAGTTGCCCTATGTAGTGACACCAGTAGAAACCGGCTTTTATTTTCACAGTTGTAAAATTGTTGTGATCACTGATGTCACCGCCATGACTTTGAATTGTTAATCAGTGAGCCTGCGTTTCTCCATAGATATTATCCCAATAAAAATGCATTTGATATTTTATTATCTGTTAGCAGTGTAGTTTGCAATGCCAAGTTCAGGCAATCACACATTCATTCTAATCTGCTCATTGTCTAATAAAGGGAAAACGTCATTTATTTCTTAATGCCACTGCTCCCGTAGAGTAAATTGGTGATAATTGTTTTCCGGAAATATTTCAGCTGTGTTTGGGGCTTGTTTTTACTGGGTCTCATTTTATATTATTGGCTTATTTCTCTTTTGATTCCCATCCATGTACTGAAAATGAAAATCATTGAAACATGAAAACATTTTTCAGTATGGCAGTACTTTTTTTTTGCAGAGGTCTTTCAGTAGGTGGCTGGAGTCTCTATTAGACATATTGATGAATCTTGAGTTTGAAAGTGGCTTCCGGTGAAAAGAGCTTTGTGCAAAGTGTGACATGTAGTCCTGTGAACGAGACATATCAAAGCGAAGGTCTGCAGAGTGAAAAGTACATTGCTGTACAACACGTTCTGCCAGACAAGTCATTCATTAATTCCAAATGGATAAGCATCTAAAGAGGTATTCTCATGGGAGGGTTTTAGAGCTATTATTTACTGCAAGCAAGGATGAAACTAATTAACTAAACACATCCTCCTGTCACATAATTATTTGTAATTTTGCCAGCATAATTAGCTAATTTGATGGCTATTCCTCAGGAGCATGGACTGTTGATGTTGCACAGCTTTAAGACTCTGTTCCTGCCACCCCAAGAGCTTAGATTTCAATACAGTAAGAAGCTCTCTGCATATTGTGGACCAAAGAGGGAAGCAGTGTGTGCAGAGATAGGATCTTGAAGTGCCAGATCCAAGAGCAAGAGTCTTAGAAGTTGAGCTTCTGCTTTGAAACGGCTGTGCTTTATGAAAGTATGTAACAATGGGAAATCACATGTAAATATAGTGAACGGGAGCCTGTACAGTTTCTGGAACACAGAGCTTTAAATGAATTTTCAGACATTTTGCTCTGGATTCTGAGAAAGTTGACCATTCTCAGCCAGGTCTTTGGGGCTCATGGGAAGTCACGTGTCAGGAACTTCTCCAGAGCCCGATAGCTAGAGGGCCACATCTTCCTCTTACAGATTTCACTCATAAAAGACTAACATGGTGGAAAAGACACAGACTGCTTTTATGCTGACAAAGAGGCACTCAAAGTCAGATCATATGGTGCCAGAAAAGACCTTGGTACTTTTTTTTGGATTCTATACAATAGATAAACTGAACATAAAAACAATGCAATTAACTTATTTGTGACCATGGCCTTCAACTGCAGGTCGTGGTTATAAATAACTTCACTAGGCTGTACTGAGATGAGAAAAATCTACAACCTCATATTTACTAATATAAAGGTACCACAGAGTAAGCAAAAACCACCAAGTGTAGTCATTACTGTACCTGATAATCTAGCATTTTTTTCATATTTATTCATACTGTTCTGTTAGCCTGATCAATGCATAACATTCCATTGATTACAGAGGTCTGTGTATATAAATGCAAAAAATATAACGTAGATGTTATCTAAAATGTAACATTTATAAGATCAAAATAAACTGCTTATACTGTCAAACTCCCATTATTTCATAGCTAGTTATGAGCACTATAAGTGAGCACTGAGTCCGCAACACAAAGGCAGTGCTTGACTCATAGGTGTATCTTGAGCACTGGGCAGCGTAGACAGTAGCTCACCTGCTTAAGATAAGTGAGGTCTTTCTGAGGCCTTGTGAGACCATCTGCAGACCCCCCCCCCTTCTTAGTGACAACCAGTGCAACACTGAATGTTCACTGAGTGTTTTCGACGCTTGCCAAAGTTTGCCAGTGTGACATGTCTAACATAGAGGACAGCAGGAGGTGCAATGGGTAAACACACAGGTTCAAGCAACAAAACCTTTACATTTAGATGTATGTTCTATTAATATAACAGGCTGCATATGTATGTAAAACTATGACAGCTAGGGACGTCGGCAAAATTTTAAAAAAAAACTGTCTCATATTATATTTCATTGTATTTTACAGTCCATTTCCAATAATATTGAGTATAAGATATCACTGAGTTATTTCTAATTTTATATAATACCTGTATCCAAAATTATTTATACATGAATCATGATTCTTTATTTAGTTAATAGTTTTGTCCAAGATTACTGAAAGTGTTAGGCTTTTCCATAATTAGCGGATTAAAACTGTTTTCCCAGTTATGCAGCCAGATGGACTTACTGGAGCAGTTCTTGGTTAATATTTTGCTCAGGGCTCTGCAGCAGGAGTACAAGGAACTCCACCCATCTAATTCAATCAGCAGCATACAGAAGAACTATAAGAAATAGATAACTAAAATATCTCTGGATTTCTTAACCATATGTCAGTAATCAGCTCATCTGTTCTGTTTAATAAAAAGTTTCATCAAAGCTGACTTTTTTGTATTTTATGAGTGTACTGCTACAGTCTGTGCTTTATGCTGCATGATGCAAAAAGGTCCTGGTATGAAGTTACCTGCAGATGTGTCTCTGTGGCCTCTGTACTGTTTTAGTAAATGTGTCATCTCAGTATGGAGACAACAAATGTTTGCTAAAACACCTTTCTGCATTCTTTACCACATTCAGAAAAGCTGTATGTTTTATTTACGCTACTGATTTTTCATGACGAGTTTCCAAACACCACTTAGTGATGTTATCGGTACCTCTTTAACAGCAGCCGAATGCAGGGCAGGATCCAAACAGTGAAGACACCTGTCTCTCAGTGCTCTGCTCTGTGACAGTCCCTCCACACTGGTGGAAGAAGCACTAAAACTGTGCAAGGTTCATGGTACAAAGTTTCATAGCCACTGTGTAACTTAAACTGAAGTAGAACATAATCTTTATATACTGAGTTTGAAAATGTAATAAATGTATATATACTTTTCTATGTATATGATTTTCCTTATGGAGTTTTATTCTACTATGGTAGACAATCAAAACAGATTCTTGTCACGGAGGTTAAGCTTTATCTCTATATATAAAACTCAGTCTCTGTTAAGTATATCCATAGGATTTAATTTATACTGTTGTTGGAATATCTTTCATCATGTTAGATCTTAAAGTTGTATGGACATGTATTACTGAATGATTCAGAAAGGACAATGATAAGATGTTTAAGTTTATGTACAGTTCCAACAGTATTCAAATACAATGGTTGGTATTAACTAATAGTTTTATGTAAACTATTGTTTGGTTGACTCCCATGTAAAAATCCACCAGGTGTTCTACTTACCACCCACATTAAGCTTTGTGGCTTTGAAGATAAATCGCACTCTTTCTATAAATAATATTACTTTTGTTGCTGAATTTCATCCATGTGCATTTGAACTGGAATTCTAATATGCACTGTTGCATAACTTCTTAAATCATAGTAGGTTTGGTTTACATTAGGTGTTGCCTTCAGTTTGTAATAGACATGTAACACATATTAGGTTAATGAACACATCATATCTACACTGCGCTCACATAGCAAATATCAGGATTATGAGTTCAAAACCCGGTGCTTTCAGTAGAGAACACAAAACACCCGGATGTTTAAACTGCTAATTCCTGAACAGTATGTACTAAGAGGAGCAAAGGGAATGAGACAAACCAGAAGAAATACCCAGCTATGTTTCAGATATGCCATGAGGAAGACTTATAACAGGGATTACATCACTTTACACTGAAATTCATTCTAACGCAAAGCTTGAACTGGGGTGAGAAAGATGCTGGTACTTGTAAAAGGACTACAGTTTTTTGTACATATTAAAAAGTGGCCTTCCTCATAAAGGACCACAATTCCAACTGCTACAATCTGAACTTGATGTGAGCAGCAGCCCAGTTCCATTACTTTGAGCTCCAGTGCTTGTGTGGAAACCAAAGTTATGCCTTGATGCTTCTTGTTTGCCATCACCAAGCAAAGTCACTGTGGTAAACAGACACCCACCCCAACCACGCCTGCCCCACCTCTGAACGTTACTCTTGCCATAAGGTCATGCTTTTGGTGGGTGGGGGGGGTGGGGTCAGGCAGCAGACACTGGTCACAGGCTGAAGTCCTATTCTGAAATGCATCCAAAGGCTTGTAAAACAGGTTTTGGGTTTCAGTCTTGTGTTTCTGTTTATCTCATGTAGAATGATGAGCTCTGAGCTCGAACAGCTCTGAGTTTGCCATTTGCTCAAAACAGTCAAACTGTGCCAAACCCAACATTTTGTGGATAAACAAATGGAGACAGATCCACTGAGAAAAGTCTTCTTGTTGCAACAGAATGTGTACAGCAAACAATCAAAACATACTATCTAAGATCATGCACCCATCATCCTTTACTGCGTATCCTGGTCACAGAAGTCTGGAGCCTGTCCCTGGGTGCTAAGAAGCATATATAAAAGGAATAAGGAAAAAAAGAATATGAAATGGAACATTAGAAGCCAGTATCAGCATGTATAACCCTATACAGCTTACAGTTANATATAAAAGGAATAAGGAAAAAAAGAATATGAAATGGAACATTAGAAGCCAGTATCAGCATGTATAACCCTATACAGCTTACAGTTATACAGTGGTGCTTGAAAGTTTGTGAACCCTTCAGAACTTTCTATATTTCTGCATACATTTGACCTAAAACTACATCAGATTTTCACACAAGTCCTAAAAGTAGATAAAAAGAACAAAATCAAACAAATTAGTCAAAAAAATTAGACATGGACATTTATTTATTGAGGAAAGTGATCCAATAGCACATATCTGTTAGTGGCAAAAGTATGTGAACCTTTGCTTTCCGTCTCTGGTGTGACCTCCTTGTGCAGCAATAACTGCAGCTAAACGTTTCCGGTAATTGTTGATCAGTCCTGCATATCGGCTTGGAGGAATTTTAGTCCATTCCTCCTTACAAAACAGCTTCAACTCTGTTATGTTGGTGGGTCTCCTCCCATGAACTGCTTGCTTCAGGTCCTTTCACAACATTTCTATTGGATTAAGGTCATGACTGACTTCGCCATTCGAAAACCTTAACTTTGTTCTTCTTTAACCATTCTTTGGTAGAACGACTTGTGTGCTTAGGGCCGTTGTCTTGCTGCATGACCCACGTTCTCTTGAGATTCAGCTCACGGACAGATGTCCTGACATTTTCCTTTAGAATTTGCTGGTATAATTCAGAATTCATTGTTCCATCAATCATGGCAAGTCGTCCTGGCCCAGATGCAGCAAAACAGGCCCAAACCATGATACTACCACCACAGTGTTTCACAGATGGTATGAGGTGTTTATGCTGGAATGCAGTGTTTTCCTTTCTCCAAACATAACGCTTCTCATTTAGACCAAAAAGCTCTATTTTGGTCTCATCCATCCACAAAACATTGTTCCAGTAGCCTTCTGGCTTGTCCAGGTGATCTTCAGCAAACTGCAGACAAGCAGCAATGTTCTTTTTGGAGAACAGCGGCTTTCTCCTTGCAATCCTGCCATGCACACAGTTGTTGTTCAGTGTCCTCCTGATGGTGGACTCATGAACATTAGCTAATGTTAATGCGAGAAAGGCCTTTAGTTGCTTAGAGGTTACCTCGGGTTCCTTTGTGACCTCGCGGACTATTATACGCCTTGCTCTTGGTGTGATCCTTGTTGGTCAACCACTCCTGGGGAGGGTAATAATGGTCTTGAATTTCCTCCATTTGTACACAATCTGTCTGACTGTGGATTAGTGGAGTCCAAATTCTTTAGAGATGGATTTGTAACCTTTTCCAGCCTGATGTGCATCAACAACTCTTCTTCTGAGGTCCTCAGAAATCGCCTTTGTTTGTGCCATGATACACTTCCAGAACATGTTGTGAAGATCAGACTTTGATAGATCCCTGTTCTTTAAATAAAACAGGTCAACCACTCACACCTGATTGTTTTCCCATTGGTTGAAAACACCTGACTCTAATTTCACCTTCAAATTATCTGCTAATCCTAAAAGTGCACATACTTTTGCCACTCACAGATATGTGTTATTGGATCATTTTCCTCAATAAATAAATGACCAGGTCTAATTTTTTTACTCATTTGTTTGATTTGGTTCTTTTTATCTACTTTTAGGACTTGTGTGAAAATCTGATGTAGTTTTAGGTCAAATTTATGCAGAAATATAGAAAGTTCTGAAGGGTTCACAAACTTTCAAGTACCGCTGTACGTTTTCAAGTTCACCACAAACAAAAGGTATTTAAGAAGGTGTCCTACAGTAGAATATTTAGTTATTTGCAAAATAGATTTATATATTTATAATATATAAAATACATATTATATAAAGACTTATATATTATAATATATATCAGAATGTAAATACTTTTTTTTCATATGTTTGTGTTTTATGTTACTTGGGTAAATGTTTCAGAACAGGAACAATAGTAACATCTGTGATGACACAAATATATTAGAATTATCGAAATAATGTAACTATAAGAGGTCAATAAAAGAATGAAAGCTGTATATATAAATACATAATTACAAAGTCACTTAATTTATCCACAGGTAAAATTCTGTAAAAACCCCTGATGCGTGTATAATAAATTAAAAAAATACTATTTAACATTTCCATACCTGCATCTGTTACCAATAAAAACTGCAGTATAGCTTCAGTATAGTAGGGTGACAACATTTCAGAGATTATCTAGTTTAACATGGTTGAGGAGTCAGTGTGTTTAGAGGAGGTTCTGCTCTGACCCACATGGAAAACCTAATGCCTGAAACAGGGCAGCTTAGTGTATGCTGGAGATGGTGCCTCCATGCTGAGAGAGTGTGTTCTCCATCAACCGTCGCAGTGCACTAGACAGGGCGTATGGAGAAAGTAGCATGGCTCCATGCCAGCATGCTGGCATCCAGGGGGTCTTGGCAACTTGCCCTGCAGCACTGATTGGGGAAGTGCTGTGTGAATGAGGGACATCGCAGCGCAGTCCACAGCTTTGCAGGGACAGGGCAGCATGAGGCCTCATGCAACTTACTGGAAATGATCAAAAAAGCGAGTGAGGTGCCAATACTGCTAAAATGGCACAATGGTGTGTGTGTGTGTGTGTGTCCTTTTCTTGGCTATGTCTTAGGACACCTCTGTGGTTATATGACTGTGACAAACTGGTGGACATAAATGCAGGGATGTAACAGGCCACATACTTGCCCAGTTTATATCTGTCTACACCTGAATGGAGCTTCGATAATTTTCTGTACCATAAATGATTCTCCTCAGTGTGACTTGTGTGTCACAAACTGTGTGGGAAATGGAAAGTTACACCACTGTTTTGTGCATGAAATATGTACACAGTTCAAGCCATAGGGACCCAAAACTGTGCATATTCTTTAGCGCTGCGTTTATGCTGTTTAAAGTATTGCTGTATTTATTTAACTTTTAAAATATATACTTTGATACATCTATTCTGGAAGTGTGATAAGACACAGACTAACTGGAAGGGAGTTCACTCAATCATTCAAAAGACCTTTAAAAAATGTTTGATTTGCCCCATCTATTTTCCTGTTAAGCCACAATCCAAGTTCTCTATCTGAGGAAGTCATGGAGATTTATGCTGACATACCTGGCAAAGAAATTTATTTTAATGCTTTGGTCTATATGGTCTAAAGTTCCCTCTGTAAATACATGGATGTTTGATGTTTAACTTTCTCAAACCTGAAAAATGAACATTTGACAATAATTTAAATGAATTTTGGAACGTATGGACAGTCGTTTGGAATTTAGTAAACCTGGCTGTATGATCATATTTGTGAAACATTGTAACCATCTGACCCCCCACCCCCCGCTCTGTATGTGGATGTGTGTGAGGTCTCTTACTGTGTTCTCACTGCCTGTGTGCTGCTGTGTCCAAATACTGCTCATAAATCTAATTTTTTAAAAATCTATGATTATGAATAGTATTATGATGATGTCTGTGTCACTGTACTACTTATTGCTGTTATTATTATGACAATGATTATGTTGAGGATGAAAATATTATTATTATTATTATTATTATTATTATTATTATTATTATCATCATCATGTTTTCCATGTTTTCCCTCTAAGTTTCAAAGAACAATTTCATTTCCAATTTATTTGTAAATTATCTGTGCTGAATTAAAATCGAAAGTTATTTTTACAGACAGCACTCACCCCCCCCTGCCCACCACACACACACACACACACACACACACACACACACAAACACGCGCGCGCGCGCGCGCGCGCACACACACCTGTCTCCCGGGCCCAATGGCCACGCCTTTTCACTGTAGCCCCGCCCTCTTCAGCGTATAAATAAGGCAGCAAGACGCAGCCCCCTCTGTCGCGTTATTCATTGCACCATGGTTCGATGTAGAGGGTTTATATGAGCATAAATTCTACATTATACAGAGTCACTTTTTACTGTATGCCGGTCATATATTCGACCAATTGAAATTACAGCTGTTATTGTTGTTTATGTTTTTTTTATTGATGAAGGCGCTCGCTCCAGTTAGAGCCCATAAGGACTCCTCCTCCTCTTCATCCTCTTCTTCCTCCTCCTCCTCCTCCTCCTCTCCTCCGGGCTGCGGCCACTTGTCCTCGGCTGCACCGTGCGCGCGCTCCCGGGGCATCGCGAGCTGCGCCATGGGGGAGGACGGCGCGCGCAGCCTGCAGCTGGACGCGCGCGCCGACATGAACGGCTGCTACGACACGCTGAGGCGCCTAGTTCCCACCATTCCGCAGGACAAGAGGGTGAGCAGAGTGGAGATCCTGCAGCACGTCATCGACTACATCCTGGAGCTGCAGCGCACGCTCGACACGCAGCCGACGCTCCCGAGGCCGCCGTGCGGGAGGTGTCCGTCCGAGGCACCGCGCGCCCCGCTGGTGGCCCTCAACACCGGCCAGGTGAGCGTCTGTCCCTCGTGCTGTTGTACGTGCCGTTTATTATTATTATTATTATTATTATTATTATTCCTACAGTAATAATATATAAAAATAATACTGATAATAAAACAAAATTATGGGTGTAGCATACTTTAAGCACAAGAAATCTGTGTATATGTGTTAGGGAAACCTTCTCTGTCCACCTTGGGCCCAGTAAAACCATTTTTGCTGTTGTCATTAAACACTCTATTATTTTCATAATGTTATGAAGATGTTGGATTTGTCACATCAAGGTGGTCTAGTGCTGTGAACACGGAGTGAGAATGGTTGGCGTGTCCTGTCGGTATTCACACACACTTGTGCTCTGGAGTTCCTGTCATTCAGTCCCAGTCCTTGTCCTTGTCCCCCTCCATGTCCTCTGTTTGCACTATTCACGTGTCCCTCTTTCAGTTTCAGGTTGCACCCTTATCTGAGCAGAAGGAGGATGCTGCTGCGTGTCCCCGCAACCCGACCAAGTGGTGAGAGCACCAATCAGCTTGTTGACAACAATAGAAACATGTCACAGTGTCTGAGAAAGTTTGGACATCCCACCCTAAGGCCCTTTGTCCTTCTTATCCCTGTTCTCCATGGAAACGGCGTGTCTGGTGCTCCAGTGGGCGAGCCAGAGAATATTAAAGCGGTACCAGTGATGGCAGGCCGTGTGTATTGAACGTGTCCTCTCATGTCTACAGTGGTCACGTGTCCTTCAGCTGCGTCTGGGCCGTTCTGCAGGATGCTCTCGGAACCTGTAGGTCCGGATCTGGCAGTTCACTTGTGCGCCTCCTGTACTTGAACCTTGTTCCATAGGTGCACAGAGGCTGATCTGCAGGCTTTGGTGCCTTGCAGGACCTGGTGGGAGGAGCTATGAAGTTACAGGACACTGACTGGCAGGAATGGTCACCTGAACCAAATACACACCACATCTACATCTTCCAATGCAGGCTTTATGGACAGTTAAACTCAGCTCTAAGCCACAGTGATCATGATGTGCTGAACAAAAAAAAATCAAACAAGGAACGCTTTATGAGTGAAAACAGCTTTAGCTATAACGTTTACATAAAACGAACAACAAGCTTTACTGAAAGAGCATTTGCCGTGACGTGCACTCATTAGGGTGTGTGTGCGTCCCTTTGTGCTGAACCTGTGTTTCCACAGGTAAGTTGATCACCAGAGAGTGACAGGTTCAGTGGAAGTTGAGTGGTGCCACTTCACTGGAACACAAAAAAATGCAATAAGAAACACAGAAATAACTCAGACAGATTAAAACCCATTTTGAAAAGCCAAGTAAAGTTAATCACAGAAACTGATCAAAAGGAAAATGACACAAATAACTTTGTAATTCATATATTTGTGTTTTGCATTTTAGATGTTTTAAGGAGAGGTATGGCTTTCACAGAATTTAAACTTTTTGTAATGTTTGCTTTTGTTTGCTTCTCAGAAAACTTGCTTTGTAAAGAAGTTCTGGATCTCATGACAGCTGGTTTTTTAGCTTTATATACAAAATATCTAAACCCTAATACTCTTGTCAACTGAATCATGTAACACCAACTGATGTTTGGCAGGAAAAACCACAAAACTACAATATATTAATATATGTTTGAAACAGTGTGGAATTAAAGCAGTACTTCTGTTAAAACAGTTCCAGTCACGAGTATTTTTGGTTACTGCAAGCTTTTATTGTTTACAGCTGAGCTGTTTTCTTTTATTGTTTACAATGGAGCTGCCATATTCTTTTAACAATTATCTTGTATATTATAAAGTTTACATTTGCATTTTAGACTGGCTGTAATTGGCATACCTTTATTAAACCAACTTTACTTTGTAAATATTGTTTATAGCTTGATTTACTGTAGATTAATCTTATGTTTTTCAAATAAAGCACTAAAGTTGTATTTGTTTACTTGTGGGAACTGTGGAAACACTAAGGAATGCAGTGTACAGGCAAAATGAACACAATGGTTTGTATGAACAGAAATGTATGTAAAGCAAGAAAAATGTCTTTTTTAACACACCAAAGGTACATACAAGGTGATACAATGTATAATGATTATAGTTTTTAAAAAGTTATAAAAGTAATGATAGTAAAAATAGTAAACATTTTTTCTTAATTCACACTGTAGATTTCCTTGTGGAATTAAAGTATGATTTTCCTTCCGTGCGGTTTAGTGTTTTTTTAAGATGGCACCAAAATCTTAAGGTACATGTATGTGAAGAAAATCAAATTGGTAACATGCGATATTCTTATATACTGCCTTTAACATTTTACAATTTCCTAAAGCAATGGCACCAGTTATAAGGAATGTAATGTATTCTGAAATATATTTCATTTTCTGCTTCTCTGCAATGCGAAGTGATGACACATCAGGCTGCAATTGTGAGAGAGCAGAAGTGTTTCGGTGCATTTAACAGTTCTAATTGGTAACGAAAAGAAAGCAGTTAAGGGCAGAAATTTACACAGTTTCCGTATCATCTGGTACTGACCAAATGAAAATTTGTTTTCTGATGTCTTGTTTTAATTCAAAGTAGAAAAGGGAGCCAGACACGTTTGCTACCATGTAACGTACTTTCCTGGATGCTGATTTAATTCATGACTAGAACAATACTTGATCAATATTCTGTTTTACTGTAATTTCTATCAATTAATAGTATAATGGTTATTTGTACTAAGAAGCATTATATAAAAACAGGGAAAGACTTTAAATTCAGGGCAGGACTCACCAGTTTAAAATTTCAGTCCATCACCGATGACCCACTAATCCTCAATGTACTGCATTTGTGATCTTCCCGCTATCATGCAAATGAAGAAATGGGCTCAGATTACCCACATAACCCACATATTTGGGCTGTGAGGCCAGATTTATCTGTAAAAAACATTACTTGTTGATCACCTATATCACCTCAGGTTTGGAAATGGAGCAGTGTCCTGGGTGAGGTCTTGGACCTGGATTCACCAGTTCCTGAAGCAGTGCTACTGTAATATCTTTCCAAAATGTCCACAGTTTTCACAGTGTCAATAAACTAACAAAGTGAATGAAGTGGTTTTGAAAAGACAGAATTAACAATTACAACAATGGCAATTTTGCAGAGCAAGAAGCAGGCATCTGATAAAACATGAAAGCATAAATATAAAAACACGAAATATATCTGCCATGCTACCTTTGGAAAAGATGCATCACGTATGGAACACTTTTTTGACCATCACTGTTAACGCCAGTTTTTAAAAACAGGTTATGAATTCGGTACACGTTCTTCTGCCTCTCACTATCTGACAAACAGGCCACTATCACTTATGTCCTGATCCCCACAAATGAAACCTGCTATGGCTCATCAGCTAAGAGATGAAACATTTTTACTGACAACAAAGCAGGTGTCATTATCTCTCAGCAGCGCACTAATGGTGCCCCCGTGGAGAGCACCCCACGTGAGGGGGTCTCTCGTGTGCGTGTGTTTAATTTCCTGTTACAGGTGAAGGTACAAGCTGTTCGACTCTGTTTCATGTCAAATCTTACCTTGTGGGATGACTAGAACTAGTTAACTACTTCAGCTGAAATTTTTCTCCAAAGCGACATTCATCTTTTATCCATTGATATAGTTCTTGCAAGTGTTCTATAGTGTTCTATAGCGGGAGATGGGATTTTAACCGGAGTGCAGGGCAGCAGCTCACACTGCTACATCATCTGCCGTCCACTATAATATCCGCAACCCCCTAGCCATCATAAAAGCTGCAGACCAAATGCGGTCATCTCCACTCAGAACTACAGCAATCTCATAAACTCGTCCGTGATCTGGAGCACCAAGTGGCTGTGCTGGCCTAACCTGGTCCCTGTGCTCCAGACTCCATTGAAGTGCATGAAACGAAATTTCCCATAAAGCAAAGGGGCACGCAGCACCAACAATGACGTGACATAGTTTGTCCATGAGGTCTGGCCTGTTTCAGTGAGTCAGCATCCGTCTCCCATGCTGACAGCCAGACAGGCACTGCTCATCTTGTACCACCCCGACAGCATGTCGGACATCAGTCACATCAACCAACCGATTTCCTTCTGCAGCTCCTTTGCTTTACGGTGTGCTTTACGGACAGGTTTTCACCCCGTCCTCCTCCGTGCCCCCTCCTTACCCTCGCCATTTTTGAGAGGTTTGGAAATTATTCCCTGGCCTGTTCACCTGATTAATTTGCAGGTAAAATTTTGAGACCTGTTGCTCTTTACTTACTTAATCCAAATAGGTGAGACTGCTGGGAAAGAGAATTCCCAACCACAATATGTCCAATTGTTCAAATCACTGTTAAATGTATATAATAAGGACACTGCCAATACTATGGCATATGTAAATATTCTTTTATGTATCATCTTGCCTGCTGTGATACTTTAAAATGATGAACAGAAAAAAAGTGTAAATAAAAAAGGCTGACCTAATCAAGGCAAGAAAACATTTTTAAGTTTAAATATTTCTCCAACTTTTTCTGGGTTGTGTGCATACCTCTTACTTATATCCCTGAGGCTTAAAGAATGAAAGCCTTTAGCTTAAAACTTCAATATGACAGCCTTCAAAATAATAAGTGTAGGCTTTTATAGTGACTATCAGCTGGAAATGAAATCCATGGAAACAAGCTTTGATTTTTATTTTGTGTCCTATAATTTCATTTTTGGCAAAGAAACAGACCTTTTCTGGAACAGAAGATTCAACGTTTGATCCATAAATTTTACCACACATATGCAGAAACACACCGGTGTTTTTCATTTGTTACTCGGTGAATCCTGTTGTGACTAATTAATGGCCTTTACACGGGTGCAGGTGTGAGGTGCTGACTGCAGGCTGCTGTATTCTGTTGAGCCTGTCCAGAAGCTGAACCCCCCCCTAAGCCCACCCCGTAACCGAAATGGGCCTCAGGTGCAGGAGTGTGATGCAGGGCAAACAGAGGAGACAGGTGCCTGCTGCTGTGTACACAGCAATTAGGCTGTAGTTAACCCTCTCCACCTCCACCCCCAATTCCCCCACACCGTGCTGAGTGGCAGGAGTGAGAGGAGTGCGTCCGGAGGGTCTGCACCTGGGTCCCCGTCACCGAGCAGCCAGACAAGCCAACACCTGATAGACGTGAACCGTAGCCTCCTTCAGCATGGGAAAACAAAGGCTTGACGTCGCCGTGACGACAAGGCCACTTGCAAAATCTCTGGGAATAACAGTCACCCACGACTTTTCTGTCAGCATGATACGTGCCAGGTTTCAATGTAAGAGGGACAAACCCATTCGCCAAATCTCACAAATTGGAAATAAGAAAAAAGAAAAGGCTCTAAATATGGAACAGCATGACACAGTGGGACAACGGGTAGCACAGGTGCTTCACAACTCGTGGGCTGTGGCTCCAGACCTGGGTTTCAATGAGGCTCAGCCTGCCCGTGTTCATGTGGCTTTCCTCACACAGTCCAAAAAATGTAGAGAAAACAACAGTGAATCACTTCTGTATCTGAAAACACCCAAGTGAGTCAACTTCAGCTTGCAAGGATGTACTTGACATACCTTATTGAATAGTATTTGTTAGAATGTCAGGCCTGAACAGCCACAGTGCTAAAAGGTATCAGCGTTATCACCGGCAGAGAACAAAATGTGTTATTTCATGCCTAAATAAAATGACTTGGTTGGTAAAGCAGGCCCTGGCTACTGCAGCTTCCATTTGGTCCAGCAGTGCGACACTTCAGTTCCAGCACTGAAAAACAAGAAGGTTCTGCGATGCAAAGCGCAGATAGGAGCCCTGGGTGGAAGTGGACCGCAGTTAATAGTTTTTTTGTTTGTTGAGTGCTGTATGCCAGGGCTCTTTTCCGCTCCATCCATGCTAGGCATGTTCCTGGCAGGCGAGGGAGCAGAGGTGTGCCAGGAGAGGGATAGCCTCACCTCAGTGTTTGCTGTCTGCACCTCTTGTTTGTCCCAAAATAGAGGCCTTTTAATAAACTGAAAAGCAGCCTGCTGAAGAGACAGCAGGACATGGGTAAAAATGCCACTCAGTGAAGCAGTGGACAGCAGGCAGAGGTAAAGCCCTATTGGGCTGTCTTTACTACCATTCTAGAACAGTTTGTTACGTCCTATTTGTGCCCTCTTTCCTGTAGATTTATCTAAAGCTAATTGTAAAGCTAACCTGTAAATATACTATGAGATGACACTACCTTGTCAATAAAGGACAAGCAGATAAGCAATAACTCTTCTTCAAGAGCAGTACCACAGAGGCGAGGTCAAGGTCTTGCTTTGGGACACATTGTTCCCCTTGTCCAGGCCAAACTACTTACCTGTGTGAAGCAACCACCACCACCCACACCCTGGATCTGCCATGTGACTTCCAATTTTCCCTTTGTGACCCATGAAAGGTCATCAATGTTGGGTTTAATCTGTGACCATCTGTCCCTCCCATCATTGCTGCAGACCTACTCATTAGCTACATATGCTCAGAGGATAACCCTACTGTATGAGATTCACACCCTTTCGTTTCAGCTCGGGTTGAAAACATGAACTTCGGCAGTGTCAGATATGGTTAACATCAAAAGCAGGGCCATCGAGCAATGATCATTTATTTTAGGTAAGTATGTTGTGCTAACAGAAAGCAGACATTTCTGGTGTATGATAATTGTATGGCTGTGTGCTTACACTCCCCCGGGCTACAGATAAGCTAATAAACTGATATGAGATGTGATGTTAATGGGAAACGATTATGCTGCCTCAAAGTTGGCAGGTGTTTCCCTGGTGCTGTGGGGATGCCCACATTCTGAGTACAACTGGGATAGGTGCCAGGGCTCTTGGCTGGCAGCCCTACTCTGCCTGGCAATGGAGGGTCCCATGCTGTAGTAGCACATGTCACACGTTGAGTCTGGCATCCTGTGGGGGAGATCCTGGTAGATTACCTCATATTACCCATACCGCGCAACTGCATCCTCCATACAATTACATATGATGGTAAAAATCCATGAAAATATGCAGAATCATTTGGATAAAAATGAATGGTTGGCAGCCAACAGAAGATTAGATTTTTTTAGAGCTGTTTTTATCATTTTTAATGTATGGATTGACTTTCAACTTACTGGTTAAAGCTACATTATTACAATTCATTTAATCTTTCTTAACAGCAAGGTAAGATTAATATGTACATAGTCAGAAGGAGTCTGCAGAGCCACAGATGTCACTCTGATAGCTGCTAACTATGGAATGGAACGCCACTGACAGTTAAAAATTTCATTCAGTGCACTGCATTTTACATTTGAAACAGCTTCTCATAGAAATTTAAGCTTGAGTAGCTTCACATGCTGCAGCACACAGGAAGAGGTATTAAAAAGTTATGCAATATAAAAAAATACAGCCACAGTAGGGAGCGCATGGATCTTATTTGCCTGAATTCATAGGAATTGTTATCTATATCAACCAGCTTTTTAATGGAGGGCAACATTGAGTGTGATTCACATCTCCACTATTTAGTAACAAATAATGGTTCTTAACCCTTTGCATTCAGTCAAAGGCAGGAAGGAGGTAAATTAATTATAAGAAAAAATGGAATTGCAAGATAGAATTGCAAAATTTCACCTCAACTCACCTCAGTTGAAAAAAGTCATATTAAGAATTGTTACAGTGACTTCTCTTAAGATAGACACAGCAGAAGAAAGCCCAAACATTTCCCATTCAACGTAATTAAGCTAATGGAATCTGATGAATCCTGAACTTACACAGTGGAAAAGTGCATAGATCTTACAATTCTAAAGTATACTAAATAGCTAAAAGCATGTGGACACCCCTTCTAATGAATGGGTGTGGCTTTTTCGGGCCACAGCCATTACTAACAGGAGATTTAATATTACCATAAAGACACGAAATCTGCCCAGACAAACACTTGTGGTAGAATGGGTCGCACTAAAGAGCTCAGTGACTTTCAACATGGCCCTGTCATAAGACCTTTCCAACATATCAGTCTGTCAGATTTCTGCCCAGCTTGACCTGCCTCAGTCAACCGTTACTGCGAAGTGGAAATCTCTGGGAGCAACAACAGCTCAACCATGAAGCTGTCAACCTCACAAGCTCATACAATGGGACCGTCGAGTGCTGAAGCGTGTTGCACTTAAAAATCGTCTGCCCTCAGTTGCAACAGTCACTGCCGAGTTCCAAACTGCCTCTTGAAGCAATGCCAGCACAAGAGCCTTTTGTTGTGACCTTCATGAACTGGGTTTCTATGGCCGACCAGCTGCACCCAAGCCTAAGATCACCATGCATAGCGCCAAGCATCGGCTGAAGTGGTGTAAAGCACATCCCCATTGGACTGTGGAGCAGTGGAAACGTGTTCTCTGGAGCAATGAATCACGCTTCACCATCCGGCAGTCTGACAGGTGAATCTGGGTTTGGCAGATACCAGGAGATCACTACCTGCCTGCAGGTAGTGCCAAGTATAAAGTTTGGGAGTGGAGGAATAATGTTATGGGGCTGTTTTTCAGGCTCTTAATTCCAGTGAAGGGAAATCTTAATAGACAGCATACAAATACATTCTAAAAAATTGTGTGCTTCAAACTTGGTGGCAGCAGTTTGGAGAGGGAGGGAATTTTTCTGTTTCAGCATAACAGTGTTCTTGTGCACAAAGCAAGGTCCATAAAGACATGGTTTACTGAGTCTAGTGTGGATACAGATCCCAGACCTGAACCCTGTAGATCACATTTCTGATGAACTGGAACACTGACTGTGAACTGGGTCTCATCACCCAACATCAGTACTTGACCTCACTAATGCTCTTGTGTCAGCAAGTAATGGGAGCAAATCCTTGCAGCCATGTTCCAGAATCTAGAGGAATGCCTTAACCAGAAGAAAGGAGGCCCTTACAAGAGCAAAGGGGGGACCAGCTCTATATCGATGCCCATGGTTTGAAATTAGATGTTCAACGTGCACGTATGGGTGTGGGGTTTGTGTGTCCACATACTTTAGGCCATGTGGTGTATTAATCAGCTTATTCACGTGCACAATAGCAGCTTGAAGTGAGTTTTTAAACATGTTTTCCTAACTATACATCATATGTATGATTGAGAGGTTTATCCCAGTTTACCCAGGTGTATGGTCAATGATTTTATCCCATTTATACAGCCTGACACAGTTCAGCTTGGGTTTCTCGCACGTGCAGTGCTGCAAGACCCCTCCTGAGATTAAACACATCCAAGCATACTTTGAATTGAGAGTCAGTGGCTTTGACCTCAAAGCCACCTGACACCATGACATCTGTATTCCAGTGGCATATAGTTTTGGAAATAAATGTGTTGTTGCTTTATAGTAGAAACGTTATGTTTGGTGAACTGTAATGTGAATGCATATCAGGTTTTAAACTTCATGTTAGAAAATGCAGGACTAATTCAAAATCTCTGTGCAATTTCTAATAATCATTTTTTGTGTGCTCCTGAAGACCTTTCAAAACTGGATGACCTTCAATACTTAAGACAGTTCAATCAGTAACTATTGAAATGCAAATCAGAGTGGGGGGAATTCTTTTTTTTTCGCATACAGGGAGGAATTTGATTTTAAACAGTTGGCATCATAATCCCTGACTAATGTCGAAATGATTAAAAAATTCTATGAGAATTCATCAAACAATAATGTTCAGTATGGCAGATATAATGTGCATTGCCAAGGCAACTGAGCAGTGCAGTTGCCATAATAAGCATTCAACAAAGACGTCCGCTTCTTCGGCACTAACTGAAATAGGTGGATGTTTTCTTCTGGTGTCTAGCATACTTGATGCCCATGCTGTCCTGAACCCCTGCACCACATGGACTCTTGCTCTCCTGGGCCAGAACCCATAGGTAAGAGGCCCTTCTTGCCATGTTAGTTCAGATGTTACGGTGCAGTCCAGGAGACATGGGGTCCAGCCATCCTCTGAGCAAAGGGATTCTCTAAATAACGCAGCATAGAAAAATCACAAAGAAATGTGGCCACTGATGAGATGTGTTCAGTACCACTCAGATTCAATGAATATCCTCCACAATCTCCTACCAACAGGAATGGTTGTGCAGAGGTCCCAGATCCCAGCTGAGAGAACTGGCTCTTGCCCTGATTCTATGACATTTTGGGGTAACATTATCATCACTGCCAGCTCATGCTGGTTAAATAAGAGTCATTACCCCCTCCCTCTCGTAATACTTGAGACAACCTCACCTGACTAGATGGCATCTAGTTGTGGCACCATTTGAGGACTTCTGATGTACTGTGACAAACCCAGGCAGAACCACTATTGGAAAAGAAGGTTAGTGCCCTCAACTAAATATCTGTCTTCTGCTAAAGGAACCACTAAAGCTGTTGTGTCGGCTATTGCAACTAATATCATTTAACATGCGCTCAGATTCATAAAGCTTTTTGCTCCCTCTCATTTGATGTTGTAAGAGACAATTTGCCAAAAGGATTCTGAAACAGAGCATAAAGAAAGGCAAGTTAGTGGATTCCTATAAGACAACTGCTCAATGAAAGATCAGTGCCGGAATGTGGCCGCGTACTGTTTGGCAGGAAAGTAGAACAATAACGTTCACGTCTGACTGAACAATCTGGGGTCCTTTCACCAGAGAGATTTGGACTAAAATACAGTTGTCCTCATGCTACAAACAATTGAGTTATACATTTTCAAAATTCTAAATATTTTTCCATTTATCTACTTAAGGAGTTTTTTCCACTTGTTTCTTTTCAAAAATGTATTAGTAGTTTTAATTGGAATGTAGTTCAAAGATAATAATAACATATATGGTTATTAGATCTTTGTTGTAAAGGGGAACTGGTAGATAATAAATGTATATTATGAAAATAATAATAATAAAAAAGAATGAATCTGTAGGACTGTTTTTGAATTTCACTGAGATCACAGACTCATACTTAATAAGTCTGCTAGTTCAATCCAACCAGAAGTGTGAGAAGATCCATGAACAAAACTGTCTGCTCCTGTGAGTCCAACCTGCAGTATGTTGTTTACTCACTGGGAAAAACAAATCAGTCTGCCTGCTTGAAAATGGTTTTTTTCCATTATAAATACTAGTGTGGTGACAAGGAAGCATGGTGACTTGTCACATGAACGGCTGTCCTGAAAGGCAATTTAAATGCCAGTTGGTAAAGCTGAAAAAAAGGCAAGTGGCCTAACCTGCAGTCTTTACAGTGGAAACTCCAGTTTTTTTTAGTTATGTAAAAGCAGTAAAGTATCTGCCAGTCCAAACTGTTATGGACTGGCAAAATTGAAATACTTGGCTTGGTTTAAAAATCGGAGCTGTCATTCTTCCAGACCTGCCCTCTTGACAAAAGGATGCTATTAAGTATTTATTTGAACAGTCTTTGGTCCAAAAATGAGTAAGCATGGCCACCCATTTGGCAGATAGAGCACTTAACTAAAAGGCCAGACAAGTATGAAGAGGTGTGTTTTATACTATGCCAACATTCAGGAGAGGCAGCTTGAAAATGAATGAGTCAGACCCCCCTCCAACACACACACTCACAGACCCCATCCCCCTCCCCCTGGAGAGGGCTTCCGAGTCCCGGCCCCCCTGTGGAAACCATGGCTCGTTGCCAGGTTACAAGAGCCCACTCTGTACCGACAAGAAGGCATGAACAGCACACATTAATTATTAACAAGATGGCCATAGAATGCCAACAGCAGCGTGACACTTTCGCTGCATCAGATGTCCTTGTCTGTGAGTTTTCTCCTTTATCTGGACATTAATGCCAAATTAGTACCCAAACAAATTGCTAGACCCAATCTGTGCATTTGTAATTTTGTTAGGTGTTATTTGCTTCACATTCTAAAGACTAAGTACAATTGATGAAACACCCTGAATCAGCACTGTAAATCAAAAAAAAAAGCGCCATCCTAATTGATATTCCGGCAAGGTACTGAACTGCTTTAATGTCACTGTGTATCTATCACAATATGTCCTCAGGGTAAAGATTTCCCCTGGTTCATTTAATATTTATAGGCTCTGTGCCACACTGTATGCCAGCAGGTTTCAGGGTTATACTGTTTACACGACAAGCTGGAATCATTATTAGTTGTTTCTCATTATTAGGTCTTTTGGAGAGTGCATCTGCAGAGTTGAGTGGCTGAGCTGCTGTCTGTGCTGCCGTGGAGTTGGTCCTCTCGTCCGCCATGGCGCCTCTTGTTTTCCTCCTGCCGTGCCGTGGTGAACGGAGAGAGGAGAAGGGGTGTCTGCGCTGCTGTTTATTCATGTCGCACAAACCTTTGCTATGTGTATACTGTTTTTTTTTTTTTACATTTTCAGCATAAATATTCAGCATGTAATGAGTTAGACCACAGACCCATAACATCTAACTGGGTTTCAGGAGCTCATGTATTTTTTATTTATCGCTATTTTTTGCTTGGTGATATTTTTTTCTACAGAGACTGTGGGACTATTTCAATGCAAGGGAAAACTCAACCTCTGACACTACACAAATATGAACTGTTTGTTTTGTGTTATATTTTTCTATTTACTTAAGTCTTTTTCATATGCATTGCTATAAGTATAATTATTATTATGAGTAACCTTTCTGAATGTTGAGTATAAACTATATTAACTATATATTAACTAAATCTGTTATCTGTTTTTTAAGAACTGTTGTGTTTCAGCTAAGCTTCCCACATCCATACACACTAATCAATAAAACCAATAAATCTGATACATATTGCTTACCCTCTATAAACAGATTACTGATGTGGTTCCAAAGAATCTTAGATGATGCCCTTGCACTGTGATGGACTGGCATTCCATCCAGAGATAGTTTCATAGCCTAGCGCTCATTGCTTCTGGGACTGGCTCCAGACCACCGTGACCCAAGTGAGGATAAGCGGGTGAAGAACTTTCATGGATGGATGGATGGATGGATGGATGATGTCCTTGTATACCAACTATTAGGCATATAGTTACTTTCTTCTTGATGAAAACCTGCTTATAAAGTGTAGAATAATTTATAATTATCGTAACATTTTTAGTCATTGCTTAGCTAACACTTTTTTCTATGGAAATTTTTTATTTTAGCCATTTAAGCTAAATATTTTGCTGGTGCAATTCAAGCCAAACAGCTTACTGAACATTGCTACAGCAGAGGCCTTCGAGATACAGCACATGTCCTTATCCTTTACTATATCATTTCATTATTGCTATTTTATTCATTTAACGGTTGCTTTTCCCCAAAGAGACACAATGAGTTGCCCATGTGTACAACTAGGTCAATTTTATAGAGGCAACTCGTGGTTCGGTACCATGATCAATGGTACTATAGCAGAAGGAAGGGATTCAAACACAGGTCCTTGGACTGCAAGAATATGGCTACCTGCTACTCTACCTGCTGTACTGCCTGCTGCTCTTTCGTCTCCATGAAGAAATTTGTAATAAACAACAGATTTCTCTCCTCTGATGCAGCTACCCTGCCTGCAAATGCCATGTAATTGGGAAATAATGAGCCAAAACCTCACTGGTAGTGTAATTTCAAAGTACTATGTGTGTTTGCCATGCTGACTACCGCAGTTTATAAAGATCTCCTTAGTTTCCATGTCTTACAAGTCATTTGGTGTTTGCACTGAAGCTCTGAGCACCATGCTGGATAAGGTTGTTGCACTATAGTACATGTAAGGTGGCAGGGGACAGACCAAACCCAACAGGGAGATGACACAGAACGTAGGATATGAAGAAAGAAGGTGGGAGAAATTCAGCCTCTCTGCACAACAGCAGATGTGTTAGATGGAGTAGCACGGGAACACGAACAGCAGCCACTGCTGAACAGCATCAGCATCGTCCCAGACAGCTTTTTAGCTGAAGTGGCTTTTAATTACCCATTTTCCTGCTAAATGAGGAAATTGTCAACAGCTTTAAACAAGCTTAAGACAACTGGGCTCGCATCCAGCCAACACACATCACATGTGCCGTGCTTTAAAAAAACAAACAAGCAGAAGAAACATTCTTTAATTCTATAATGCAGAGCTGGGATCAACTGGCTGATCAGAATATGATTTTTTATCCTATTAGTAAAATTCACTTTTATTTGTATCATTTGTTCGCACTCAATTTCATCAGCCCAGGCAAGAATGGCTCGAGTTCAATGACAAGGTGCTCTACTGTAAACATTACCATGCTAACCATCTACAGGACAAAGAGACGAAGCAATGAATAGCGCTGTCCTTCACACCACATGAGACCTGCAGCTTGTGGAGTGAAAAAGCAGGTAGCTCAGACAATGCACTTCAGCACGTGTGTCTCTTTAAACGCTTGTGTGTCCTGCTTTCAGAAAGAGCGACAAGAGCTGGGTAATACAATATGATCAAACTGAGACGTAAACTACAAATGCATATAATATTGGCTCCTCAACTTATGAACACAGCAGGGACCATTTTTGTTCAAAACTCCAAAGTCACATTTTTTAAGCAAAATACTATAAATAAAAGTTAAATAGCACATACATCCCTCTATTTTTTCAACCGTTAGGGTCCATAAAAGTATCAGAAAAAACAATAATCAGTGTAATACCTGGTGATATTTTCATTTGCTCCTCTATTATCAATAAACACTTTTTCCAATGCAGGGTCACAGGGTAGCTCCGCAAGACAGAAATTTTAGACTATATAATGGAGAAGAAATCAAAAATTACAAAATAAAGTTTAAAATGTTTGCACCTTTTGAAAATCCTTGACTCAAGTGTTTGAAAAAGGAGTCCGTCTCTACATGCATATAAAAAATAACTGTCTTTTACACAGCTTTAAATGGACATCCAAAGCCTAGTTGCTATTTATGAGGATAAGTTTGCCTTTCTAGCAAAAATATGCCACCTCTGCTGTTATTATACCTACCACCTCATCTAGGCCAGGTTGAAAGGTCTCTCCAGCCTCAATGGTAATGAAACTGGGTGCATTTGTTATTTTCAAACTGTGGAACATATGTTGGAGCCAAAAACACATACTGTCTATTCATTGAATAATGATTTGTTTCTTTGAACAGCAGTTGTATGATGGATAAAGGATAAAATGGTGGAAAAAGACAATAAAAAGTAACAAAATGAATTTGCAGAAAATTAACATCTGGTTCAACATCAAAAATCCTGATCATATGTATATATCATATGATCATATCTACTGTTTAGTCATGCACTATATGAATGTCTCAGTAGTCAAGATAATCAGTAGTGACAAATAAAATTAGAATCCTTGCATGATATAAGTTTGTAAAATATTCTCTAGAAATTCATACTCACTGTACCTTTTAGAACCAACAGTAGCAGCACAATTCACAAAAGGTTAGATGCTATCCTACAGTGTAGTCTCTCCCTGCAGGGAAACAAACTTGCAGCCTTGAGCTTAGTAAAAACAGCTTTAATAGGTTGCTCAAGTTTTACACAACAGGGTGAACTGAACCTTGACTCCTTGACATCCTTCTACCACAGACCAAAGTCATCAAAGATGACAGAATGCTTGTAAGTGACACACTTGTAATGAGGCTGTGAACAAAATGAGCCCGACGGAAGGAATCTGTGACACAGGCGTCCCATTGGCGCCCAGGGGCTTCACATTCCGTCTGTCTTCAAGTTACAGTGTTCTCAGGCTGCAATGGAGCTGGCAAATTTAAAAAGTGCAGAACTGTAAGCTACACCCACTGGCTAATTTTTTAAGGTATGTCTGGCCAGTATCATCTGATGGTGGTGTGATGAGATGGGGAATGATTTCTTGGCTCACAATAGGATTTTCAGTTTCATCAGACTATCATTTACCAGCATACCACTGATACTGACCAGGTGCATCCATCCTTTCATGACCATTCTGGCCTTTCTCAAACTGATAAGTCCAGCAGAACTTTGTGCCATGTCTCAAAACCCACAACATCTTAGGATGGTTCCACAAACATTGCAGGGTCTTTACTTTACCTGAATGGTCTGCAATGTCCCCATCGCACAAGCCAGTAGCCCATCTTTGAAATGAGGTTGTGATGTTAGCAGAATGAATTTGCCACCAAAAAATCTGCAGAAACTATATGAAACTGTCAATCCAACATGGAACAAACAAGCTATTGCTGGATTCATGTTGTATTGGGGCAAAAGAGGGTCCAACCCCTTATTTTTTAAGTAATGCTACAGTATTCAGTTTCAAGTACATAGTCAAAGGTAATTGTTTAAAAATAAAAACACAATTTACTAAAACAGATAAAAACATTTGGGGGTTTGAAATTAATCCTTGCAAATGTAACAGATACAGGGAGGCAAAGTGTTTGACCTCTATGTCAGTGGCATCTTCTCTGTGGCACAATTGACATCCAGCACATTTTATGCCTGACTGAGTCCATCAAGGCCCAGACCAAGAGCCCAGTGGGTCAGTCCTGTGCCAGAAACAGGACAGGAGAGCTGGTAGGTGTCGGGAACTGGCATCTTTGGCTTTCTCAGTTCGGAAAGTGCCAGAAGGTGCGCACTGAATAAAATGAGCATGCACAAGGGCATCCACTGTGCTTCAGTGCTCCACCACACAGCTGCCCAGCACCTCATCCAGGCCAGGTTGCAAGGTCTCTCCAGCCTCAGCGGAAATGAAACTGAGCGCATTTGTTATTTTCAAACTGTGGAAAATATGTTGGAGCCAAAAACGCATACTGTCTATTCATTTAATAATGATTTGTTTCTTTGAACAGCAGTTGTATAATGGATAAAGGTTAAAATGGTGGAAAAAGACAGAATAAAAAGTAACAAAATGAATTTGCAGAAAATTAACATCCAGTTCAACATCAAAAGTCCTATGGTTATATATAAATACTTTAATGTTTTACCATACCATTACATTTAACCTTATAGAGGTTGTTATAAACGTGTTCTGAAGAGCAGGCAGGCCATGAACAAAATGGATTGATTTTTAATTCTTTTCTACTGGTATGGTTCCCACTGGACTGGCGTTCCAGATGGCAGTGTCTGTTACTGAGGAGTGTGTGGCAAGGTCTCCATGGGGGAGATCTGTGAGTGCCGGCAAATGTTCTTCTCACATCCCATTACGGGAACCAGCAGGTGACTTTCACTCAGTCCCAAAGAAGGCAGCCGTGGTGAGGAGAGGGAAGAAGTCTGGCGCATAAATGTCCAAGGGCATCTGGTGAAGAGAAGGAAAATTTGCTTGTAAACACAAACTCCACCTACTGGCTTGTTCCACTGCTGGAGCTGCAGTGCTGCACGTTCCAGCAAAAAGACTGAATATGAAAGCAGAAACTTTTGCTGTAAAAACAACATATCTGAGCCTCACAGTCAGCTAAAGCATTGGACCATCTTTATAATACTAGCTGTATGCCAATAAACAAGAGGTAGTCTGCTGTGAACTTAAGCAGGACGAAAGTACTCAAGAAATTTCTGATTTACTGAGGAACATATCACAAAAAGCAGCTAAAAGGGATATTAAGTATCAAATACAAATGAAAACTACCCCCTGTTGTTAAACTCTCCCTTCCAAACTGTGCTCAATACACTTAAGTAGGAATGTTCATGCCCACCTCACGGATGGAAAAATTCCATTTCACCACGTGCCACTCACACAGTAAATATGGCCCCATCTAGAGGACATTTTAGTCACTGCAACCAAAAGTGCGAATGGAAAAAACTTATGGTGCAAAAACGTTAAAATACGACAGTATGCAATGGGACTATGGAGGAATTCCAAAAACGTAAAAAAACGACGAGTAATCCATGAAACATTAAATATATTGAAAAAGAAAAACTAAATTGGAAAACATCAAATAATAACGTAAATGGGAAAACAATACACAATACAGAAAATCATCAGTGTAATGATAAATATACATATATTTAAAAGATTTTTAAACTCTCTTTTTGAATGCGTATAAAAATAGATACATGTTAACACACCCTACAACTTTATATTCGAATCCGCTCTTTCCTTTGAGCAAAAATATGCTAGGAAATTAAAACGCAAATTTAAACTTTCTTTTCGAATCTGCAGATTCCTTTGAAGCTACTTTGCAGAATTTTTCCGATCGCTTTTCCATTCAGGGACTCAAGAGCAGCGCGCACAATAATGCAATTTAGCGCCTGCCTCTGCGAGTGTAAGTCACACTTTCTTTGGTTTCTTTCTTTCCCAGATTTTTAAACCCCAGAAGGTCATTTAAGGCTAGAAAAGGGGATAAAATAGAATTGAAGATAGGAGTGATTCAAACAATTGAGCAAACAACCACAACTCACAATAAACTGTTCCTCTCCTCACTTGCGATTAGAGTAGTAAAAAACTGCCTTATTTGGTTATTTTTAATTGCTATCATTTACTTTTTAACACAAACTTTATTATGGACTGAACACATCTGGAATGTGGCCCCCCAGTCTGTCCCGCTCTGGACAGGTGTGGTCTCCCTGTGTGAAGAAGGGGTCAGCATCGCGCTGCCCACAAGGTCTTGGCAAAGTTTGGCAAAGTTGGTTTGGTTGAGCTGGAAATGCATTATTATGTTTCCCGTTTTAAAACATGTAAAATATCCCGTAAAATATACCGTGGTATATACTATTTCAATTTGTGCAGCATTTCCAATAATGGATTGCACGTGTAAAATGGGGTTTACCTGTACTTTGTTTATCAATATACATATTATTTTCTTTATTGTTTGTTTTTCTGTTTCATTTATTATTTGATATGTTGTTTCCCAATTTAGTTTTTCTTTCACAATTTGCTTGAATGGATTGAATTTGCTTAATGGATTACTCCTTACTTTTACCGTAGCACCTCCTTGTACTCCATGTAGGAACAACTGTGAACACTGCTCCTTCAGCAGTGCTGCAGTGGTGCAGTGCACGGCCATCAGCTGTCAGTAATATTTCTCTCTTCTTTATTTAGACCATCTTTATTTAGATAGTTATAAAGTCAGAGCCCAAGGGGGGAAGTGTCAGCGTGGGCTGACAGGGCTGAAGCAACACCTCATGGGTACATAGTAGTACAGTACAGTGTACTACACTGCACTATACTTTACTACAGTGTACTGTACTACACTCCATTTTACTGTACTGCACTACACTGTACTCTACTTTACTGTATTGTACTACACTGCACTGTACTCCATTTTGCTGCACTGGACTGCACTGCACTCCATTTTACTGTACTATACTACACTGTGCTCCATTTTACCGCACTGTACTACACTGCACCTCACTCCACTGTACAGCACCCCATTTACTGTACTACACTGTACTCCATTTTACTGTACTGTACTACACTGCACTCCACTGTACTGCACTACACTACACTCCATTTTACTGTACTGTACTGCACTGCACTGTAATCCACTGTAGAGTATTACAAAATACAATGCAGTGCAGTACAGTACAGTATTTCCACAGGCTGGTGTGAAGGGTTGCGATGCCTCCTAGGCAATAATCAATCCGATACCCCTTAAACTATCTCCACCTCCAGTAAAGGTACACGATCATGTATACTTTTTATTTTAAACAGAGATACATACAGATCACAAAGAAGGGAAAATAAAACGTTATCTATGTATTTGTTTATAATAACAAACGTGAATGTTGCACTGTATATGCACAGAACACAAATGTATACTTTTATTACTGAAAATGGATTTAAAACTTATTTTCAAGACTTAGGTCTGTTAGGAGAACACAGATTTTATATTAAAATGACTGACACATTTGTTAAAAATGTTACCTTTCACAGAAAAAGTCAGTTGCAACATTTGAAAGACACTGGGCAGCAATGCCTCAGAAAATATTTACATATACATTTATTTGCATACATGTACTTTTCTCCAGGGTGTCTGCTAAATGATGTGTATAAACATATACTTGCTGTATTTTTAAAAAAATGCTTTTAATATATAAAGTTTTCAGAAAATTTAAGGTGGAATATCTTACATTTTCTTTTGATGCTTATTTTATTATTATGCAAGGTTTTCATTTTCTTCCATGATTACAATTTATTTTCAGGTTTAGCATGAAATTACAGCACCACTCCATGATTGTCTTGGTTCGCCTAAACTGTAGCATTTACTTTTTTAACTTTTAACTATTTATCCACAAAATAATGTCCCTGTGTAGTAGATGTCTTTTGAAAGATACAGCACCGTGCAAAAGTCTTAGGCATGCAACTTCAATGTCTGTTGAGAAGTACAGGTAGATTCTTACCTACCATCACGGAGGTTTCTGATTGGTCCCAAATTCATTCTGCAGCCTGAGAATGACTTCAAACACCCAATCTCAGTCATACACAACTATCTTGAGCAAAAAGAAGGAATCCTGCAACAGATGGTATGGTCCCCACAGAGCCCTGATCTCAACATGATCGAGTCAGTCTGGGAGGACATGCAGAAACAGTCAAAGTCTGCAGAAGAACTGCGGCCAGTTCCTCAAAATGTTTGGAAGAACCTACCAACCTCTAGCTTAAACTGAATGCAAGTTTGCATAAGAGAATTGATGCTGTTTTAAAGGCAAAGGGTGGTCACACCAAATATTGATTTGAGGTTTTTTTTTGTCTACTGCACTTTTTAGAAGGTTTATTGATTAATAAGTATTCATGGCATTATTTTTGGAACCATCCTAGCTTTATAGCATTTTTCCCCACAGGTGCCTAAGACTTTTGCACAATACTGTATATTAAAGTGGAAAAAGGGTAAGAAGAAGCTCACCACGAACAAAATGTATCAGAGGCCCATAAGTGGCGCTTCAACAAGAAGAAACTAGAATAAGTAGAAAACAAGGTTCTGTTGCTCTTCTTATTATACATTATGCAGTAGTTATGGCCACAGCTTTGTTTGTTTTAACCATACTCAATATGTTTCAAAACTTAAACATTTACACTTAAATTACCGTATTATATTTATCGACCGAACGTCAATGCCCATGGCTGCTTACAATATTGGTTTTGTACACAAAGTAACATATTTACTTATTTACACAGCAGGGTATTCTTACCGGAGCAGCACTGCTCAAGCACTAAATGTCAGCCCACAGCTATAATCAGAAAAGCTACTCTCACTACTTTCAAGTGGTTTTCTTTTTCTTTTAATTTTGGCCAGCACTTTTAGAATTTAATCCCTTGGGCTCTACAATAAATACAAAAATAAACAAATGCAGCATGAAATTGTTAAAATAAGACCATGTGGAGAAAATGTAGCACAGTGTAGTGTTTCATGTAAACTTCAACTGATATGACGTCTGCTCTCAGCATCCTCAGCCTGGCTGCACATTGCTTGATCTGCTAGAAAGAGACACCAATCTGAGCAAAAACCAAAAAGTATGGATACTGGAGTCTTTAAAGTGTTCTGAAGTGTGCATGTGTGAATTTCTGAATAATTAGTGACTGGATAAAACAAGTGGTATTTAATATTCCTTCCTTGATTTATGACTTTCATGTTTCACTGAATCATAAAGTGGAGCCTTGCAATAAGTTGCAAAGTCCAATTTTTACACTTACTGCCTGTTATCTAAATCTATCAAACTAAAGAGAATAAAGAAAAACAATGTGTATGTTACTGACTTTCACAAAAATCACAAACATAAATTTAAATATAAAACAGAAGCATAACCAAAGCATAACACCTACCAGAAGTATGTGAGGAGAAAGGAGATATGCAGTCACTGCTGATCTTGACTGGGCTTTGCTGAATGCCAGTGACAACAGGAGGGAGTATGCAAGGAGGATGATGTTGGCAGCCAGTAATTGAGTTTCTCCGTATGTGTGAGCTGAATGTTGCATGCTGGTAACCTAATGAAAGATGGAAGAGGGGAAGAGGCCCCAACTGTAACCTCTTCGTATTCTGTTAAAGATGAATCCATGATGTTTTCCTCCTCCTCTTCAATCTTCTTGCAACCTTTTAAGATGCCTGAGGTTGAAGGCTGAGGCTCCAAAGCAGAAGCAACTGGGCGAAAAAATGAAAAAATACTTGTCTGTGTTGCATCACGCACCTTTCTCTCATAAAGATCTCTGTAGCACTGAATGGTTTCTGTGATACGACTTTTCACTTGCCGAACTCTTTCGACGTTGCCATCATTTTCATCCAGAAAAACGTTTGCACGATCAATAAGGGAAAAATACTGCCGTAACGCTTGTATGCTCATCTCTTTTGGCAGTTCATCCTCCTGCTCCTCATCCTCGTCCAGACCTCCCGCATCACGCTGAATCAGCTCTTCATTAGTCAGCTCTTCTGTGTGAGAGTCCAACACCTCCTGAACGTCTTCCGTGTGAACCTGGTCGAAACCAGCTCTATAAGCCAGCTTCACAATGTCTTCTTTAATTGTGTTCTCAGCACTTTCAAAGCCTTTAATGTCATGGACAAATTCTGGCAGAAGTTTCATCCAAACAGCATTCATAGTTTCCTCTGTTATTTTCTCCCATGCAATTGCTATATTTTCAATGGCTTTTTTCATATTGTAATTTTTCCACAAATCCTTTATTGTCAAATTGCTGTTGCTATCAAGTCCATCAACAAGATATTTCATAACCAGCTGCATGTATTGGGCTTTGAATGTTGAAATGACACCTTGTTCCATGGGTTGGAGTAGTGAAGATGATGTGTTTGGTGGCAAGAACACAACATGGACATTGTCACCATAACCTATCACAGTTGACGGATGGCTGGGGGCATTATCAATGATTAAAAGGGCCTTGTTGGAAAGACTGTTTTCGCTACAGTATTTCTCAATAAAAGGGCAAAAATAATTCTGTACATAGTCATAGAACACTTGCTGGGTCATACAGCTTTTTTTGTTTGACCGCCAAATAATTGGAAGTGAATCCTTGTTGATGCCTTTCAAAGCCCTTGGGTTTTGTGAATGATAGATGATTAGTGGCTTCAGTTTGACATCACCTTGAAGATTCCCACCAAGCAGCAACATTAGTCTGTCCTTTGAGATCATGTGTCCTGTGCCTTTCTTCTCTTCTTGTGATATGACTGCTCCAGACATCATACGTTTCCAAAACAGCCATGTTTCATCAACATTGAAAATTTGTTTTGGATGATAACCTCCTGCTTGAATTATTTTTAGGAGCTCCGCAGGGAAAGCTTTGGCAGCCTTGATGTCTTCAGGGGCGGCATCATTACTAAGCCTTAAGTTATGCAGATATGCTCTCTTCTTGAACCGCTCAAACCAGCCATGACTGGCTTTGAATTCCATGTCAAGTACTCTCTCATCACCTTCCTCCACGATCTTTTTCTTCAAGTCCTCAAATAGGGAAACTGCTTTCTGCTGGATGACCATATAACTTAACATTATGCTGCGACTCAACTGGTCCTCAATCCACTGCAGTAAGAGACTCTCCAGTTTCTCATAGAGTGGATGCCGTGCCTTCAAGACGGTTTTTAATTTTGCACCATCCACTACAGACTCTGCAGTTTTCTGGATTTTATCCTTGTTTAAGTAGATTGTACGTACTGTGGATGAAGACAAGCGGAGTGCCTTGCAGATGTCTCTGTTACGTTCTCCACGTTCAAGGCGTTTAATCACTTCCAATTTAAGACTCATGCATAAGGCTTTTCTCTGCCTTTTGGGCTTTGTACCCTCCTTTAACACACTTTTCAACATGGTTTTCTGTGTTGTGGCCATAATGTTAAAACACAACATAACATGCACAAGATAAGCCTTTAATGTAAGAGTGCCTTACGCGCAGTCACGTGGGTGCTAGTGACCCAATACCAGAGGGAGAAGCTGCTCTAATAGTTCTGATGTTCGTTCTATTTTTTAATGTACCTTCGCCTCATTAGGAGGAGCACTGTGTGATGTTCTAATGTCCTTTGCCAGCTTTGTCCTTCTAAGTCCATAAGAAACTCGGTGTTGTGCTCCACGCGATCTTTGTGAATTCCTCCGGAGACTGCGGGCAGAAAGCTCGTAAACCGAAAGACGGAGGTATTTTGCTCGTAAAAGCGGCTTCTCCTAAATCGGGTGCTCGTAAAACTGGGGGAGGGTATTAAACTTAGTGGAACGCGCTGCCCGGAGAAACCGCTTTAAATGAAACGGTATGCATTTATGCAGTTTGAATCAATCCATATCCGTTGGTGCAGGCATCACTGCTGTTTTTAATTAATATGTGCGACAGGGAACTGCAGTTCATTTTTACAACGACGAAGAGGCCGCACTTTGGCTCAGGCACATATTCGGACAGCCCCGGGAAGAGTCGTCCCGCAGCGCGAGGAAAGGACCCCAGTACGGAAGGGATGAGGATGAAGCGACAGTAAAAACTGTCATTTTCACGAGACCGTTAAATTTGATTTATTTCTGTGCATCGTATTCAGTAAAACCTGCAGCTGTTTAATTGTCAAGCATGTTTATTTCTCTTGAAAACGCACCGCCCTCCTTCAAAGGCTTCACGCTCATAATGGTAAGTTAAATGACGTTTCGTTCAGCCTTGTCATTGTGGCGGGCGTTCCTTTATGTACATTTTCCTACCTGTGAACAGCCCGCCGTATCCGTGGGCAACGTGGGCCAACTTGCGACCGACCTGCTCATCTCGAGCCTCGGCATGCCCCGGGTGGGCTACCTGCACACGGACTGCCTCATCCCCATGGCGGGCAACAACCCGTACGCGGTCTCAGGCGAGAGCGCGGCGGAGCTCAGCACCAACGCAGAAGGTGGGTAAAACGCACAGCGGTCGCGGCTCTCATCTGAACTGAGTGGGCGGCTCGGACAGCTCAAGTGTTGTGTGTTTCGAGATGAGTTAAAAACTCTCTAACTGTGCGGAGTTTGTTCGTTGTCCCCCTGTCTGTGAGGGCTTCCTCTGGGTGCTCCGATTTCCTCCCACAGTCCAAAGATATGCGTTTCAGGTAAATCAGTGACTAATTAGAGTGAGTGTGTGAATTCAGTTGCTCTGCTTTATCAGTGTGCATGACTAGGGAGTCCCCCCCCCCTAAATACTACTTAATAATAATGGAAGTCACTTTGGAAAAGGGTGTCTGCAAAAGGAATAAATGTGATAAGTATGTTCTCTCTGTGTGTACAGTTTATTGTCTTTCGGACGTCAGACTGACTGTGCTTCAGATACGGGCTCCAGTTATTCAGGTAGGATGTGGTTACTGTACACCAGCATCACTGAAGGTACATGGAGACAGTGAGAACACAACTAGAAAAGGCAGCTGGTGGTGTAGTGGTTACAGCTTTCACTTTGAATTCAAAGGACCCACGTTAGAATCACATTTCCTTTGGAATTACTTTTGAGCAAGGAATTTATCCTAAAGTGCTCCCTGCTGTAAAAAAGAGTAAAGCACTATAACCACCTTAACACCGTAAGTCTCTTTGGAGAAAAGAGTCAGGAAAATAAGTAAATGTAACAAATGAAGTTGCATAATCAACGTAACGTAAATAAGTTTCTTGTCGGCTCTTTGAGATCAACAAAGAAAATTGGTAATCTTACAAAAGTTGGATCTAAAACTGCATATTCTTATTTTCATGTTTTATCTTATTTGCAATGGATGCTGTTTAGTTTTACACTTTGTTTAATTTAGTGATTACTAAGTTTTAAGTGCTAATTACTGTTATGTGTTGTGCCCTTAGTTCCATTTTCTCCATTGAAACTTGTTTTTATTGCATATTCTAAGATCACTCCTACTCAGTTTTAGTATTCATTATTGCCCTTTAGGAAAATATATGGCATCTGCAGATAAAACTTTTACTATAAATTGTCTATGTGTAGTTCATAACATGTTAATATTGCTTTTAAGGCAATACAGATTTTCTGCTGTCCTGTGTGCCCTTTAGAGAATGATTAGTATTTCAGTAATTTGTCTGACTGCCAACACTACTGTTTAGCTTCCACATAAAGCAATTTAAAAGGTTAGGTAAAATAAAAAATATTACTGGGTGCTGTTTATACCTCCAATTACAAAAAGAAAAACATTTCTGTATTCTTGAAAAGAACAATCATTTGCCCTCTTGCTGCATGGCTAACCTATTTCCTGTACTTCAACTTCTTTTCACTGATTTCGTCATGTTGGGTAATACTGATCGCTGCTTTAAAAATGTGTTCTTCATTGTAGACAAAGTCAAGAAAGTTCCGCAAATTGGTTCTCTCCTGGATCAAGGCTTGCGGTTTTGATAAGACTATTGTCTTGTCCAGTAGTCATGCCTATCAGAGGGATGACCACCAGCTTCTTGGGTACTACACAAGCTTCTCAAATGTTTGATCAGTCTTAAAATGTTGCTGGCAAAGGAGTGACCACTGCTCTTCATGTTAAGCACCCCACTGAGGTACCTGCTGAGCCCAGCATTGGAGCAGGAGGCTGGGGCCCCCCTGAAGGAGCTTGAGTATAAAGAAATGGAAAGAGTGTCTGCTTTTCCTGGGATTGATGGCTCCGAGGAGCGCCTCTACATCCCCGGAGGAGGATTCACTAAAGGCCTCTACACAGACAGGTACAGCAGGCTGTGGGCTCACTAGAGTCTTGACACATTGCAGAAAGAATAGGGAGATTAGAATAAATGAAGATCCCCCCCCCTACTGTAAAATTGAGACATTTTGGGTGCGTTCCTCTTAATAGCTGTAACAAAAGGAAATGTCCGAACTCGAACGCACGCTTATATATAAACGTTTATGTTTTGGCAGTTGTTCCGAAGGCGTCCGAATGGCGGTCCTTCTGATTTTCTGCTCTGAAGGTGACAACATCCCAGATGCATTTGCTCTTCTGAATTGTCTCAACGACTGGCTCCACCTGGCGGGCAAACCTGTGAGTGTCCTTCAGAGAGCTTTGAAGCTCTGAGTAAGGGCTTGTTTATCACCAGTTTACTGTAATCAAAGGACTTTCTCAGTTACTAGCAGCTCAAACTGATGGATCATCACTGCCTGTTCATGTCTGCATTGCACAATTTCAATAGAAGAGGTAAACACTTCAGAAAGCTGAAGCAATTTGGGGAAAAAAAAAACATACTTAAGTACATAACTCGCTTGTCAGTGGCAAGTAAGTTAGCAGCAACATTATATCTCAGACCAGATGAAGGAAACTGGATTTTTTTGTGTGTTCCCATTTTCATCCAGAGTGAGGCGTCATCCCAGTGGAAGGTGCCTGTGTCATGGAGGCTGCTGTTTGGGAGTGGTATCCCCCCTGCCATCTTCTGAGGTGTCCCCCAGCCCTTCCCAGCTCTTGCTCTGTGTGAACCTGCAGGGTTCAGGGCACTGGTGGCCTGGCAACGAACTAAGGTTACAGTATAAGCTGTGGTCTCCTGTGCCTTTCAAGGTCTTCTGGACCTGTCTCAGTTGCATCAGAGTTCAAGCTGCATGCTCCTGCCAGACTACATGTTGCTACAAGCTTTCCACCTTTCATTTTCCATTTGTTAGCTGATGATCATAAAAAAGCCATTGTCACCCATACTGCCAGCAATGTACTTTTATTCTATAAATAAAATACTTTTCTACTTGGTTACATTTACAAAACTTATTACTATCTGCAATAAAAATGTTGCATTTTGAAACTATGCTTTTTCAAGCATATTAGGTTCTTCACTCAAAATCAAACATCTACTATAATTACATTTGTTTTGTTAGCCTTCAGAAGTACCACTGTACCCTATGTTTATGATGACTCATACTTCTACTCAAATGTTTATACAAATTAAATTTAGCTATTTCTGCCTTTTTTTTGTAAAGGCCATATCTCCTGATGTACATCATTTCTACTCTGTCCCTAAATGTCTTTTTAGCAGCAGTGTACAAGGTTTCATTTAAAAAAAAAAAAAAAAAGAGTATTACTCCTTTCTCAAAAATGGAAAAAAAAAATATTTGTGGTCACTCCTTGTACCCATTTTAAATGGAGGTTGGGTGTACAATATTGCTAAAGACAAAATAAAACTTCAAGTTCCATTTTATTCAGGGGAGCTTGTCAAATTGTCATATCTAGTCATGAAAACTAAGTCATTACCGAGGGTGTTGGTTGGCTCTTCAAAAATTCCACTTAATTTTGAACTGCATTAGTGAGCTATCAAACAGTGTAAACAGATCAAGTACATTTCTAAGCTATAAAGATGTATACAAAACAAACAGCAGTAACAGATCTCACCAAAATGCATTTTTCCTGGGAAGCCAAATGAAGAATTTGTCATTGTGATTCAGAATAGCAAAGCAACCATTCCAAGTAAACGTATGTACGTGGCACCTGAATTGACTGATGTTACTCACTATCTAGTTTGTCCGAGAGAGGAAGGCTGGCTGTTCTTCACAATGCTTCAGGCATATTTCCAAAGCACCACAACAACTGTTTCTTGTTACTCAATGTTAGCAGCAAAAATGACAACACTTTTTGTAACATAAACTAAATATTACCAGGTTTATTTTTTGATTATTCTCCCAGGTAATATTTTGTTTTATCCAAAAAGGGAGCATGCACTGGTCATGAACACACCTTTTAAACTAGGTACAAACAGGTCTCATTTCTGAAGTCAAAAAATATTCTTTGCTTGAACATATCTTAAAAAGTACAGTATGTACACTGGAACCAGTTCCTACATTAAAGGATCTTCTGTCAAACAACATTTTATAACTGGTGTTTATAATCAAACACAGTAGGAAAGTTCAAGTAATTTCTTATAAAAATAGCACAACATTTTCCTTTGAAAAAATGCTCAAAAATACACATATGAATAGCATTAGAAATGGGCGATGTATTTAGCCCCACTGTTCCACCTGCTTTTTCACAAATGGAAGCAAGAAAAAAATATGACAATTCATTGTTGTAATCATTCCTTGAGCTATAGTCCTATGCTGGTGTTTCTGAAATTGTTCTTCAAAGAATGTTGAAGTTTACGTTGTAAACAGTAAATGAAGGATGCTGGGGTGTTGTGGGGGGCACTGAGGATGAGCTGGAAATCCCTGCCAGAGCTGTGCTGCTGCTCACATGAGCACCATGGTGACCTGCCAGGCAACAGCATTAGGTGTCAGTTGTTCTTGCCCTGCAACAGACAGAACAGAAACAAACACTGTTAAAAGCAACTCCACTGCAGGGAGGTCAGGCAATAACTGCACAGCCTAGTCTGAGACTTCATGTTATATCCAAGAAATTCAGTCTGTGTCCACTGTCTGCAGAGCACAGGTCAGGGACCATTCAAAGTCCTCCTGACTTCTGTGTGATCTATAGCAACCGAAGGCGCACCATTAACCCGATTTACAGCATGCAGACCTCAAGAGGGCTGTATCACAAACAAAAACATTGCACATTGTGCAGGTGTTTCAATCTTAACTGGAATATAGGATAAAAGAGCCAAGCATTACCAGTGTTACCATGTACAATTTTCTGTCTGGTGCAATATGTCCCCTACCAACTGAGTATAAATTGAATAGGAAAGAATCAATTTTGTCTCCTAAGGCAGTATCTAAAAATGAACATTCAGCTAACAGTTTTGTTATTTAAAAAAAACAGAACCTGAAAGGAAATATTTTCATGTGCTTTTCTCAACCCTCAATACACAAATAGCAAATATAACCCAAACCTCATGCTGTACACAGTGTCATAAAAAAACTCAGTTACATCAGATGGGGGAATGTGGGGGGGGGTGTTCAGATTATACCACATTTAAAAAAAAATAAATTATCTTTTACATTAACATAAAGGTAGATGTCAGTAAACAAAACAGCCGGCAAGTGCATTAAGGGACTGATTAATTCTGAGGCCCTATTCAGCATCAGTTGACTGACAAGTAACTTATCAAGACAGACCCAAGTGCACAACATTCACTGCAGTGATAGGCAGATAAGATGGTCACAACAAAACACAGGAGGTTAGTAATTTCAACTCCATGGCAAGACCTTAAGCTAATTGCAATGTGGTTAAAGGGAGGAAAGAAGGGAGACAAAGGAAAAAGCTGCACTTGTGTTGCTCTATGGGCTGCTTTCTGCAGAAATGTAGCATTCTCAGAAAGCCAGCTGTATCCGTTCTTCACTCGCAGTGTGGTTTTCAATGACAGAAAACGCAGGCACAGACTCCCGCAGGCGCTTACACACGCCATGCAAAATTACACACATGGATGTGTGTCCATCATGCTTGAAACCTGGCTGATGAAGAGTCTGGAAAGGAGGTCTTTTGAACAAGGTGGAGGTGTGTCCTTCTTTTAAATGTCCCAGCTGCCGCTGCCTCTGTGGGTTCTTGTACAGCTACAGTGGGCCCCCCACCCACAGGGCAGTGCTCTGCCAGTCACGTGCAGCAAATGCAACGGACACTGGGAGGGATTGTAACAGAAGTGTATCAGCTGGATTAATCAGGCTGGCTGAAAGCTTCATCCCTCCTGGTACAAATGGGAACCTCAGGACCTGTCCTGGCAGTGACACTCCACACACAGGTCCAACCAGCCATTTCCTCAGCTATATTAAATATTCTACTATCTGTAATTGACTGAAACCTTACAAATCCATGAGGTATGACGAACCCAGTGGCTCACAAAAGGCTCACTTTCCTATGTTACAATGTCATTCTACATGTTGACACCTGAGAAGTACAAATCCCTACAACTAACTATTACCACAGTAAGTAGCTGTGAGAATGGACAGATAGGATGGGTTTACTACCAGCAGTGACAAATTCAGAATGCTAACGTTACTATGTCTGAAAGTAAAATAACGGCTGCTTCCTACTATTGCAAAGGACAAAGATAAACATAGCAGTCACATTTCCTCCTAAAAGGAGATTATTTTCTAATTCATAAACCTGCTTGTGATCAATGCTCATAAAACAACAAGAAAACTATTTCTAGTAGGGATGGTGCATTAACAATGAAACTGGCAGTTTGTTCATAACTGGTTTTTAATCTCAGGTCTGCTTCTTAATGTACTAGATTAAAGTCCTTTTATATTTTCTCCCTGTATTTATCACCATCTCACTTAAGAGCATTTAATGAGTAACACTGATGTAATGCAGCTATTTTAAACACATCAGTAAACCTAAAGTAGTATACTTATGAAACCAATACAGTACTGTAGTTTACATTTTGTGAAGCCAGGCAGATGTGAGCCTAACATTGGCTGTATTCCCAGATAGGACACCAGTGAGTCACATCATTATCCTGAATCTGGCAACACATTCTGATTTCTTCTTTCTCATTAAAACCACAAACATTCAGTCTTTCTCAGCAGTTGTATTCTCCAGCAAAAAAATCATATGTGCAACATCAAATTATCCTAAATAAAAGTGACACTGAATATGTCTGAATTAGCAGTAAGACCACCAGCAGCAGCAGCTTTTTTGTTAACAAGGACAGGAAAAAAAGGGCAGCTTGTGAGATAATAAAGAAAGCATCTTCAAGAAACATTTCTTACTGAGATCATTCCTACTATAGGACAAAATGCAACATAAAGAACAATTTTAAATCCCTTTAAAGCTCAACCTCTTTTCTCCATAACAAGTGAACTGTTTTTCTTTGCAACCAGCTTAACAAAAAATATTTACTCCCAGTCTGTTTCACTGACTAAGAGAACAACAAACAAACCTCAGATCTGAAAATATGTGGGAAAACAGAGGGTGGGGTCCTGAAAAGTATTTTACAGTCAATACTGAAATTCCTGATATGACTTTCACAGTCCTGCACAGAGTGGCTATACATACCGTACAATTCATGTGGAGGAGAATAAAGTAATAAATCTCTCAGTAGCTCAATGACAACTAACTGAAAAATATTACAGTGAACGGCACTCTCCCCATTATTAAACCACACTTTACGCGTAGACATCCTTTTGGTACTGGAAAAAATATCTCCAGACAAAATATCCCACAACATACTACAGATGATGAAAAATTAAAGCCTTCAGAAGTCACCTTTTCCTTTTCTTCTCTGGATCACTTGGTCTTGTCTTTATGGGCTGGATCTTCTGTGTACAGCTGGCACTCTTTTCATCCCTGTGTCGTTTGCGAGCACTATGAAGAAGATGATGGACAAAATCCATCAACATCAAACAATAGCCTAAACACAAAGAAACCCAAATATTCCAGTGTGGGAAAGTACCCACAATATCTTGCCCACAAGTATCCATTGCTGTTTACTTACTTTTGAGTAGGAGCTACTTAACTTCCTATTTACTTAGTTTGCTGTAGGTCTTGTAATAGTACCTTAAGAGGAGTATGAATTCGGGGCACTGGACTTCACTGTGTTCTCTGTGTAGAGTAATTATCTCGTGTCTAAAGGGGGCGCTATGCTGCACTCACTTGGCTAAGCTTCCATCAGTTTCCTGTTGTTTACAAGATCCATCTATGTCAGCTATTCTCTCGACTCCAGACTCAGTTCCATCATCCAGGTGTGACAGTCGGCTGCCATTAAACTTGTCTGTGGGTCGTTTAGGTGCCTGTGCAGGAGGAGGGGACTCAGACACAGGATCCTGGTCCTCTTTGGAAAGTTCCCGCCACTGCTTCTGTAAGAACAGGAGGAGGATGACAATGAAGCACATAAGGATCCTTAACAAGCCCCTGAACAGTTTTAGGTCTTTATAAACTTTCTAAAGATAAGTCTTTGTCACACTCTTGATATACTTGGTAAACTTATAATCTACATATCACGTACAATTTATATATTACAACAGAGCATTTCACCATGATATATGAATAATAAAATTGTCTATGGCCTCTTTGTTAAAAACAAACTGTTTGCAAAGAGTCTGTAGATATGAGTGCAAAGACAAAAAAAACCATTTAAGAACCATTTAATGCAAATCACAGCATTAATTCAGTTCTAATTTAGAACTGGTAAATGAAATATTTCATCTTTATTGCTTTAACAAAAGACCATAAAATAAGCATTTTCTCCAAAATTTCATAAAATTATACTAAGGGAAAATATACAATAACTGTTTTTAAACCCAATTTTGTTTTTAAAAACATCATATTTTTCAAAATAAATCTTAATGAAGCTTGATTTTAAACAGTACACTTGTAAACTGTTTAATTTTGTTACTTGCATTAGATCTTTGTACATAGCAAATGATATTTTCCCACAGAAACGTTGAAAAAACACAAAGTCACCGGCTATAGTTCATAAATATTTGTCTATTAAAAAGTATTCCTGTTTTTCAACAAGACTGCATGTCTGTAAAGAGACTGAGCACAAAGGACTAAGACATTAGTTAGCCTGTTAAAACAAACAAGTACTATTAGCAGGAACAGAGAGCTCAGTGGTAAGAGCTCCTGCCTTGCATTCCTTTGACCAAGTTAACATTCCTTGTATGAATGTCAAGTGAGCTGAAGAACCTATTTTTTTTAATAGAAAAACCTATGCTCTGCATGTTACAGTAAAGGCACTGGTGCTGTAGTCATGTAGGTAGCACCTCTGTAGAGTGTAGGCTTATGATGGCCTTACCCCTGAGCACCTCTTCAGCCATACCTGTACAGACAAGTCTCCCATGATGTACTTGGCACCCTCAATGACAGCCATGTAGGAGAACCTCAGCTGATCTGGGGTCTGAATGAGTCCCATACGGTAATTCCTCATGTCTAGCAAGATCTTCTTAATGTCCACAGATGAGGGGTCCTTCCTCTTGTCTATCTGAATCCAGGCCCCAACACATAATTATGAATGAACAAATCAAGAAATAAGGGTCAACTTACCCTTCCAAGGTACTTAAGGAAGAACAAATATTGGAACTACGAGTGATGAAAACTGTGGTAATTCTCACTATGGCGCAAATTAATCAAACTTTAACACCAGTAAAAATGTTGAATATGTATTTTCATTTTCTTTTTTTGACATTATAGGTCTTTCATATTACTTTAAAAAGGATTAAATGCAGGCCCTGGAAAAACCAGTATATATTTTACACTAAAACAGAGACTAGACCAATTTAGCACTTTTTCCCCAAATTGGTTTCTTAATTATTTATGTAAATAACAATAGTACCTTAAACTATTTTATGTAGTTTTACAAATGTAGATTTTTTTCAAAAGATGCATTTCAACAAATTGGCTTGTCTTAGTTGCACCCATTTATATAGTTGCGCAATTCCTTGAAACACTATTTTTCTGAGATGCATCTTTCTTTAAAATGAAGCAGCATGGGCTTTCTTGAAATCACAAGATTTGAAATCAGAACTTCTGAGTCATAAATTGGTTCCTTAAATGCTATAAATGCAGTACCTCCAGCAAAAAACCTTAAGTGACATTTGTCATTGAAACATTTCCACTTCCCCTATCTACCAGTTCACAGCAGGCAGCAAGAGGAGGTTCTTACCAAAACAAGGCAGGTGTCAACCAGTGAAAACGTTCCAGAACGTCCAATCCCAGCGCTGCAGTGGACTACTGCAGGTCCGTGCCCAAGGCCCAGGCAGCCAGACTCTCGCACCTTGAACAGGAAGTTGAGGAAAGACGCAGGGGACTCTGGGACACCAAAGTCAGGCCATGTGGTATAATGAAAGTGATAGATCTCCCGACTCTCCTCAGTCTGAGAACAGGAACAAAATGTAGGTCAGACATGGAGGGTGTGATTTACCAGAAAGAGCAGTTAACGAAAATAAACACAGCAGTATCTCTAATCATACTCGTGTTTATGGCTGCACTTCAAAAACCTCTTATCAATCAAGACATACAAAGGTTTATCTAATGTACATTACTGCACACTAGTTTTTAGTCATAAAAGTTGTAAGTTTAATGTTTCAAAAATAACTTTTAACTTGTTTGTTTTTTTAAAGAGTTTAACAGAAATCAAATGGTAGCTATGACAACAGATGACCAAAAGAAATCAAACTCACATTCATGTTCCGCAGTTTCAGCACTCGTATTGTGTAGTATGATTTGATGTCTTCCGAAACCAGAGTCACAAGAAACTGTGTGTCCTTAAATGTCATTTCATGCTCCTCCTGCGTTGGCCAGTACTGCGCACACTTTTCCTGTTTCAGTGTGGGGAAGGGAGGGAGCGGGCAGTTACTTAATGAGTCCAGGCATAAGTCAGTGCTGTGTGTGCGCAACACTGAGCTCAACATCATTAGAAGGCAGACAGATATTATGAATTGAATACAGAGTGCATTAATAATGTGTAAAACTGTTTATGATGTCCAGTTAATGTTTCACCATGATTAAGAAAATAGCTTTGTTTATCTCTCCGAGAACAAAGAACACCATTGTGTAAAACAAATTAAATAATGATGCCCAATGACAACTATGTCCTGTATAACATCCACAGGATCAGCCCTACTCTCAAAACACTCTGCACAACTCCTGGACTGTTTCTTGGTAATAGACCACCTGCAGGACCATCCAGTCTGGTTACATCCTGCAAGACAGTCAGGATCACTTCTACAATTGGTACTTTATGATTTCACTAGCTTCGACTACATTAAAAGAAATACAAAATAGCAGAAATTTTAAAAACCTGAGCACAACATTTCCACAATTTTCACAAATGTCAAATTCATCCCATAAACACGTACAACATCTGTCACCTTGTTATTGATCACCGTCACTGAAACACCAGACGCAAGCTGTAAACACTACAGAAATTGTGTCAAATTAATGTGGTGTCAAACACCTATTCTGTTTGGGACTATGGTAATATCCCATTTAACCCTAACCTATTTAGTGCACTTTCATTATACTGCTCATACTGTAATGTTATAGCGTGCATGCACATCTCCTTTATTATTAATACTGTCGTAATCCTCATTCTTGCTTCTTTCTGGTGCTCATGCCACGCACCCTGGTTCCTCCCCTGTAGGGCTGGACTCAACTCTGTGCTTTTTTTCCATGTTCCACACCCCACTCTCTGTTCAGCAGCTTGCTGCATACAACTTGCTTGCGTACTCTCTCATATGCTTTTGCACAAGACACAGTAATTCCGATACCTTTATTTCACCAATTTTACACAGCCATCACATTTTCCTTTTAATATCAAAGTTTCCCAACAACTGAACATCAGTTGTGTGCATTATTGTAACAAAACAACTCCCATCTTACTCTCTTTTCAGCATTTCAAGTTTCCCCTACATATATTATTTTACATGTATGATAAAATTGATAATATAAATAAACACCAACTTATGGTTTTCCACTGGCAATAATTTCAATAAAAGTCAACCACTGTTCCATTCTAGGAATGTATTGTGAGTGTTAACTGAGGTATTACTGTATTTTACAAACAACTATTGGCTTAATGAAGGCAAAAATACTGCTCAAAGGAAATGAAATATCACAAAAAGGTTTAAGATCAACAAATTAAGCATCACGGCAACAACATAAACTTTTGCACTTCAATTCCTCTGAAGATTAGATTCTTCCAGTTCTTTACTTTACTTAGAAGTCTACTAGTCTCTCCTTCAATCCGTCCATCCATCCATCTATTCTATAATGTTAATTCTTTTGGAGCCACTTGTGCAGCACAGTGGCTCTCAAACAAATGTAAAAAATTCAACCAAAATGAAAGGGAAATTGGCTGGCAGCCAAATGAATAGGACTGCAAACAGCAGGAAGAGAATATAGTTGTTGTATTATTATGGCATTAATCATAAATCAAATAAATAAAAAGGTTTACTTACAGATCCTTTCTCTACGACTCTGTTCAGCATTATCACAGCTTTGGTCTGCTGCTCCCAGATCATCAGCCAAAAGTGTCCACATGTATTTCTGAGCGGACCCTATAGATATAACACGTATGCACACAGAAAAATGAAACCTCACATTAATAAACATCACTGTGTAGACCAGTTTTTCTTGTTTCATCCGTCATTAAAATGCATTGAACAGTCAAATTTGACCTGCTAATTTAACGTAGCTGAGGAAAAACCAATAACTATTTAAAAATACAAACGGAAAACGTATAAGTCATCACATGCAGATCAACAGCTTAGGCTGTGATGACTCAGAAAGCATGTTGCTTTGGCCATGCCTTCACACTGTAAAACAATCCCCCAGTACAAGCTGTAGCTTTGCTAGGCAGCTGCCTTCTACAAATTACTGTGGTTCAGCACTGGCTTCCCACAACATCAGAGATTTTCATTCTGCGGCAGTATATCTCCTGTCTTTGTTTTGCTCAAAATCATGAAAAACACTCCCACAATCTACATTCCAGCATATGCTGTGAACCAGTTACTAGTTAAAAAGCTCAGTGTTAACATCTTGTATCCTTTTCTTAAATTCTCTGATAAAGTGAGGGATGTGTGTATCTTTTATATATGTATTTGTCTGCATCTTTACACACACACACTGCACTTTTTTAAACTAAACCATTATTGCAGTGTGCATCTACTTTAAGTAACTAATCTTTCCCCATAAAAGGTACTGTAATGATAAGTTAAAGGTGAACGGCTGTTTTAATCTGCTTATTTCTTGGTATGTGAGTTGTGTTGATACTTTGTTAAAACAAGATAGTATGCATGATAGCATGAAGCAGATTACAAAGGCAATAATGTAAAGCATTTACTGGACTTACACGTTTTTCTTCCTTCTAATAATAATCTACAAATTTACTTTTTAGCCTGCTGTAAATATTGTCTAGAACGAACGATAAGTAAATTCTTGACTCTCATCCAGTTCTGACTTATGTCTCACATATAACCTTATCCAACTTTATTAAAAAATGAAAAGGTCCCTGTGGTGCTTACAAGATCCAGATGAGTTAAAGAAAGCACAATTCATTCTATTTGTTTCCTGACTTTGTCAGTTTTGGGAATCCAAGTTCACATCAAATTTATACAGTGAGTTCAGTTCACCCATTTCTCTTGTTAGGATATTTGACATTAGGTTTCAAGGTTTACAGAAGGGAACAGCTGTTATGCTGGGATCATGTCAAGATTTTTAGTTGATAGTTTACCATTTCATAAATCAGGAGGGAAAGTCCAATTATACATTAAAACTCTTAACTGATTATTATCACACCAAACAGAACTCTGCACACAAAAGAATTCTGTCCAAAAGTAAATTTGTTTTACAAGATGTGTTCCCAGTGACATGGACAAGAATGATGCCAAATTACTGCAGCAAAGTGTTTGTTATTCCAGTGTCAAAATATTCATTTTTTGGTCCTCTAAACTTTCAGTACAACACAGTCAAGGCTGATTATCTGCTATTCCCAACTTTCACCGTAAACAAAATCATTTCTTTTTATCCTGATAATTATGCACACAGTTTGAAAGTGTGGTTGCTCTTTGGCACCAGGTCTTCATTCTTACAGCACAGAATCCACAGAGAGCAACTGGCTACCTGTGAACAGCCAAAGGGATTAAGAAAAACAAAAGAGTTCTTCTTACCTGAGTTAATATGTAACTTCTTTCAGCTTCTTCCATCACCACAAGGCTTGCATTAATATAATCATTTTCAGTATTTCCCAGTTTAACTCGACTGTGATCAACTTAAATATAAGAAAACAATAATTAAAAATATAGGGTTTTCTTAATGCAGGGCTACCCATACACTTAAAAGAGCAATAATAGCAAATATTTACTTAATCTGAGTTGTTCCAAACCTTACTCAGAATAGACAGGCAAAGAGCTGCTTTGGATTAAAAACAATGGATAAGCAACTTACATGGGCTGACATCTCTGTACCTGTTCCGATTCCTATTCTCAGGATACTTTGCTACTTTGTAGGAACATTCATGGGACTCGTTGCGAATTTCCTGAGGCCAAAAAAGAAAGATAAGAAAATATCTGAAATATCACAGGCTTCTTCTTCCTGCAAAACTTACAGTTCATAACAAGCTGATGTTTTTAAACAACTTTTTAGTGTTACCCAGCAGTATCCATGCACACAAACAAAAAAACAGAAAAAAACCGACCCTAAAAATTCAAGAAGCATTGTGTGATGTGAAGGTTAAAGTATGGCTTCCCTCAAATTTTACTAAACACATTACTTTATCTGTGTGTGTATATATACACACATACACACACACACACACATTCATCCATTCATATGTATATATAAAGCAAAGCTAAAATACATTCGTTTACGTGCGTTCTGAGATGTAACTGAAATCTCCCTGGCAGCATTTTTTCTGGTTATACATAAATGTACTAAAGTTTGGCTCCCTCGATTACAACTACAATAACATGCAATGATTAATAAACCCAAATACCGGCGCAAATAAGACATTCACGGACAACTGTGGTTTAAGCCATGCTGCGAAGATGCCACGTGGGAACAGTTTGCACGCGAACTGGCGCCGGAAAGCCCACGTTTATTATGAGTGGAAAAGACAGCAGCTTGTCAGCAGAAACCAGGCGTGAACTCCTCGCGCAGCCCATCAGCAAATATATCTGTATCTCCCATGTGGGACGTGTAAAATGCCTCGAAACGTATCGCAACCGGGTACACTTTCATTTCGGCCGTCAGCACCAGTGTTCGTCACCACATCAGTCGCGTATTGTTTCCCACAGGTGTCCTCGCTGACAGTGTACGCTCCCGCCCCAAGAAGTCAAGTTTCAAAGGTGAAATACTAACTTTGAAGCCACTGCTTATTTATTGCCGCCAGAATCGCGTTCTTAGTCTACGCTGTAAATTTGGTCTATATTTAGTATGTAAGGTAAATCTTATTTACACATAAACATAAAAAGCCACTTCTAATTCACTAGTTGGAACTTTATTCGGTGTCACAGACCGATTGAAGGTGTCTTATACATTTGTAAAACATGACATTTTTAAGATGTATATTAAGGTGAACGTCACGTCAAAAAAAACCGCCATAAATGACAAAATCTGACAACGGTAGCGCCTCACGCGCGTTCCCGCAATTCCTGTTAATTCGTTGCGCATGCGCACAGCACAGAGTTTCCCGAACTACGCAGGCGCTTCTAGTGCGTTCTAGTCCGCGTTCTGACCACACGGTCCTAAATCACAACTTACAGCCCAAACATTTTAACATATCTAAAAGCACAAGGAAACGAAGTACACTCGTACCCGGTTTGGAGTCATAACTTACAACGTATAGATTCTGCCACCGGCCCTCCGAATCTAGGTTCGCAAACTCGTGGTCCATTTTGTATGGTGGAGCACGTGAATCATTAAAACTGTGTAGCTATAAAAGCATTTATTTAAGGCTTCTACATTGTCCAGAAGAGTTGTTCACCGGATCAGAGCTAAACCAACTGTCTCTCCGTACAACCTGACATCAACAACGAAAGCGCTGTTACCGCACATGCGCAGTACTACACACGCAACCCGCGAACCGTAAATGCAAGCAAGATATTCTACTGAACGAGAAAACTCACTCTCCTTTTCTTCCAAGTTCATGGTCAGGCTGCCGTTTGTCTACGATATTTATCATGAAAAGGCGTGGAATAACGGGAATTCCCATAGGGGAGTCGAATTGTAAGTTGTATTTGAATATTATTTTGCACTTTAAGACACTTAAAATCTAATTTCAAAGTTACAAGCAATCCACAATGAATTATTTATTATCCCAAATATCGTAATGTCAGAGACCCTAGATAAATTAAGAAGAAAATTATTTGCTTCTTGAATAAATCTGGCAGATTCATAAGGGGATTGCTGTGAGGACCGTCAAACTCATTTTTAACTCAAGATGAACTCGAAAATAACTTTGAGCTGATATTCTCGCTGTTTCGAGCGGCGCCGTGTTTTCTGAAGCGAGTTATTATTGGTCCCGCTTCAGCGGTCTCAGCGCCCTCATTGGTGTTTTATTTCTTCTAGGCGGATCTTGGAAATCACCGGCGGCACCGCGAGCAGGGTTGCCAGATCATGTGCCAACGCCCCAGACAGCGTGTTTATTAAAGTCCTACTTTTATCTTCTTGCTCGCAACACATTTGTGGGGTGTGGGACAGCACGGTGGCGCCTCCCAGCGCATAGATGGAGTGACTAAATGTGGGTTTGATCCCTGTTCGGTCTGCGTGAAGTTGGTATGGGTTTCCTATCACAGATCAAGTTGTTACACTAAAGGAAAACAGTTTGAATATGAGTAGGAAGAATGCAGGCCCTAAAAGGTTGTGGACTTTCATTAAGATACTTAATTATATTCATACAAAATCTGAATGTTCCATTATAAAGGGTAACTATAAAATTATTTCCTGCAATTATGATTATAATTATTATAATAATTTTTTCTTTTACTTGATATATGAAGCCGCCTACTGTCTGGGCGCTGGCCTCTTATCTGCCAAATGATACTGAGCGTTGCCTGTAGTACTTTGAATACTTATCATGTCGTAGGTGGCTTTGCAGCTGACTGGGCGAAGCTCCACCTTCAAAGTATGCCTTTTATTTTGTTCTGTGTAGCCTGTGGGCCAAGCTGCAGGGTTTCAGGTGGCTTGACTGCCATCCCCACAGGGTGAAATAGATGATTTTTTAGCTAGCTGAGCTCCCCTGAGGACGTTTACAACAGCCACAACTTGAGGATGATGATGGTTTTCATGATGAGGATGACAATTCCAGAGAAGCAGACCACTGTCCAGAACATCCTGTTTTTTAGAGGACTCCTGGCTTGACTCCTAGATTTTGAACACATGCAGGCAGAGCACCAACCACACCATCTGCACCCCCTGTTCTACACTAGCTCTGTGGAAGAATGATTGGAGTGTCATGATGGATTCCTCTGTGACAAAAGTAGTTATCAGAGACATTAGGGGACATTGTGACTTACAAGATAAGCTGGGTATTTGGAATGGATGGAGACAATTGCTGGTCTACCTCTGTCCTGACTTCTGTGGCAGCACAGGCTCCCTAGTTTGTGGCAGCTAGTATCCATTCTACCAACTGCATTGAGGCCAGGAACACACAGAAGAACTACAAGGACATGACATGCCGACAATGTCTGAAGGGTGGCCCCCTGACAAAGGACTCTAAAGGGTCCTGCTGCTGCTCCTGGTATTGAGATCACCTCTTCCAGCACCACCTTCAGTGAAAGCTACCCCGTGTTGCTGTTGTGGCAGCAGCTAACACAGAATTGGAATTGGACTGATGGGATCAGTAGCAGAGGTGTGAGGTAATGGACAGATCACTTGCATCTGGTGTGGGTGGCATTTTTGTGCACCTCCAGTTGAAAATTCTTGATCTCTTGTCTCCAAGGATGCTGAAATCAACTTTTAAATGGTAACCAGAAGGAAGAAGAAGCACAGAAGAGAGGCTGGGCCAGGCAGTCGTACTAAATTGTGGGTACATGTCCTAATAGAGCCCCACCGCTCCCCCATTTGATCACACCATACGTAATATGATCGAGTTGTCGCAGCTGTACTCTCCTTCCAAGTTTAGGTCGCTGGGTTAGTCTGATGATGACTCCCAAATGGGAGTAGGGAAGGAAGGGGAACACTTATTAGATCACTTATTTAATCGTACATTTTAATGGTTATTTATACTTAAATTTCTTTGAAGTTGTGTGATTTGCGTGGACGTTTTCTTCAGCTGAAGATATGCAGGATCAACAATGTTTGAGATACAGCATTTGGAGGAAAATGGCCAACCCAGGTTCTCCTGGAAAAATGGCATAAAACATAATTACAATAATAAATCACATTTAAATGTTTATGGTTTAAACTCCCAACATTTTATCCCCTGGCTGAATAACTATCATGAATAAGTCTGGTTTAATGTCTAACGAGTGGCTTTTATGCATATTTGAACTGTGTTTTACAACTACATGTGTTTACATTACAGATGTGCGAATAATCTAACATGCACTGAAATGTTAACTTCTTTTTTGAATCCAAGAATGATGGCAACGCGTATTGATAATGTATTTGAGTGCTTGTATATAGTCTGTGATTATTATTTTTTATAATTGCATTGGAAATTAGTACATTTGGATAAAACTAACGTTGAACGACGGCCCCCTCTTGTGGTTCGTCTTCGGAATCCAGATTAAATGGAGGTAAATCTGGGTGCGAACTCTGCCCTCCCAGACACGAGGGGGCCGCATTCTATCTGGTCGAAAGTGTCTGTGAAGCTTATATATACACCACAGAAGAAGGGAGGACGGAAGTGTTCTTGCAAATTCAGGCGCCCTTTTACGACTGTCGTGTTAGCGACATGTGAGCCGGGAATACCGAGTGGCGAACAGTCTGGTTGTGTTTATAAACTCAGCACAAGGCTACAGTGTCGGAGAGCGAAGTACAGTGAAAATGTTTGTGGCTCGGAGTATTGCGGCCGATCACAAAGACCTCATTCATGACGTTTCTTATGATTTTCATGGTCGGAGGATGGCGACGTGCTCCAGTGACCAGAGTGTCAAGGTAGAAATCGGACCTCGTGTTGCTGAGCCACTGACACCGACACAGTATCGCAGTGCAGAAGCACCAAACACCGCCACGTTTATCACACCGCGCCGACTTCTCTGTGAAATTGCGTGAAGTCTCGATAGCCATAACTGTTAAACATTTTGTTTAACTACATAAGTATTTAGGCAAACAAGTTTCTTGGTTTGAGCCGTCGCCTTCGATCCGTTGTAGTCGGCGCTCCCACTATGCTGTGGTATCGTATTTTAGCGTATTTTGAAACTGCTCTGGTGTATAACTTGGTCAATAATTGTGAGGAGATTACTACACAGTTATAACTGTTTGGATAAAAGAGTCGGGTAAATAAACAATAAAAAAAAGTATAGGGATAAAGGGATGTTTGGGCAGAATATTATTTAACTCGTTGCAAAATGATGCGAATAACCCCTGCCTATCGGCGCAGTTCGGTATAAACGAGTTTTAGATAGTTTTCATTAATTTAAATGCGTATAATAAGCGACCCTTCGGCTTAGACGCTTTAAAAGACTTGCTCAGAACAAACTGACAGGGAATCGCCGGGCATTTTTACAGCAAAGAGGCTAAATACAATTATGTTAGTAAGTAACTTGTGTTTTAGGTGTGGGACAAAAGTGAAAGCGGGGAGTGGCACTGCACGGCGAGCTGGAAGGTACGAACTCCACCCTACCTCTCGTATTCTGTACGCTTAAATGAAAGTCGTTTCCGCTGAACTGCGGTTTTACTACAGTAAATTGTATGTATTTAAACGAGGGATCAGCTGTTGGTACCCGCGCAGCGGTTACTGTGGCGACGGGCGCGCGCCCCCAGCTCATGGACCGTTTTCTTCCGCGCAGACGCACAGCGGCTCTGTTTGGCGCGTGACGTGGGCGCACCCGGAGTTCGGGCAGGTGCTGGCCTCGTGCTCCTTCGATCGGACGGCCGCCGTGTGGGAGGAGATCGTGGGAGAGTCCAACGACAAACAGAGAGGCCAGAGCCACTGGGTAAGATGGACCAAGTAACCTCAGATCAACAAATTGGCAGTGATGCTGAGTTGGTGCAAAGTTGCCATAAAATGAAAATGTCTGTTAAGATTCAAACCTGGATGAGTTTCACTATTCTACTCCTAAGCTGCAAGTACAGTACAAGTACAGGTGTGGATTCGTCATGTACTGTGTAGCTTTCTGTCCTGAAGAGACACTTTGCACACGTTCACAAGATTACAGGTGGAAGTAACAGACCATCAGATAAAACACATACTTGCAAAAGACATATGAAAGGAGGAACTAGTAATAAGGACAAAAGAAATGTTAAATAAATGACTAAATACTTGAATAAATAAAAGTAAAATAATATGTGTCCAAGAAATACAATCATCACTGATTTTTGAGATTAAAATGTTGATGAAGCCAACTGGCAACAGAGGAGAGTAAAACAACTCCAGATGGACATTAAACTGGAGAAAATAAACCTCTGAGCAGGTCAGTTTGCACATATATTGGATTGATGTACTTCAGCTGGCAATTTGCCCTCCTCAAAATAACATCTTGAAAATTTTCATGAATGAATAACTAATAAGGGCAAAAGCAAGTAGTTAAAGGAATAAATACTTAAATGTTTTGTTAAAAAAAATTCCATACTAACATCAAACTGTAGGAATGAACTGCTGCCAAGCCCAGCTGACTGCTCACACCCATCTAGGTAACTGGAAAAATAAATTTCATGCCATGGCACATTATTGCATTGTGTGCACTGGGTTTTGGTGTTATGCCCCACATGAGCTAACTTCTGTCCAGATCAAGAGGACCACGCTGGTGGACAGCCGGACATCGGTGACCGACGTAAAGTTTGCCCCCAAGCATATGGGTTTGGTGCTGACCACGTGCTCAGCCGATGGTGTAGTGCGGATCTACGAGGCACCAGATGTGATGAATCTCAGCCAGTGGTCCTTGCAGCATGAGATCTCGAGCAAACTGAGTTGCAGCTGCATCTCCTGGAACCCGTCCAGGTCAGCACTCGACCCCAGAGGTTCTTTTTAGACAGACCTTTCTAAGAATCTGTTGAAAGTTAAGAACCCCTCTTAGTAAATTGTCCATAAACAAATTCAGAGAAAATATTGCATTATTTATTGAAACCTGACATGTTTTTACCATTTCATTGATTAGTAATAATATAGTGTTTTTTTATTTTTGACTTTTTTTTTAGTTTGTATTATTTTCCAAGCAAGCCTGCACATCATGATCCCCCCCACAGACTCCTCCAAGGGACTGGAAGTGCAATTTTTTTCTGGAATATTTGAAAGACGGTCCGTAAAATCTGAAATCCATAAAATCAAAGTCCACTAAATCAAGGATGGACTGTAGATACAATAAATGATTCCCTAACACATTTTCAGTCTTTGGAGTCTTGGATATGGTGTTGGTGTGTTCCTTCCTAATTGCTCCTCTCTATACCCACAATGCGACTTTCCTTTAGAGTAGCTGTTCTGTGTTTTGTTGGTGTCCTCTGTATAAATATGAGTGGAAAAAGTTTTAAAGGCGGAAGAACACACTTTTCAGTGCACTTGCTAATGAAAAGTGTTCTATGACTTCTAAGACAAATGGGTTGAAAATGAAATGTTTAGACACTGAACATTTTGTTCAGTTTATTTCAATAAATTTAACTTCCAGATTATAGCTCAGTCTTGACACGTGTACCTGTCCTTTTGAGCTCTTTAATGTTTCCCTTAGTTTTGGAATAGTTTTTCTGCAGGAGAATTGTATGTAATCCTGTTGTCATTTATTGATTCAGCTTACTGTAATCTAACTTTTTTGTCCTTTGTCCTTGGTCTTTAAAAGGGGCGTGTTCAAGGGGCCTTTGGAATTGCGTTATATATTGCATTCGTACAGTTTTACAGTGGGTCAGTTGGCCTATTTGCCGCAAATAATTTGGTCGTGTACAGTTGTTTATGTTGGGTGTGGGTTTGGTATAAATTGGTTGCAGCCTCTTATTTTGCACCCTTGTTTCAATGCCAGCTGTTTCATCACCAGTTTAACCAAAACGTGCACTTCACTGTTGACCTTGTGCTGATACTAGAATGTGAAAGTACCGTTTACTGCCCTTAGCTCCCGCGCCCATCCTCCCATGATTGCAGTGGGCAGTGATGACAGCAGCGTGACATATGGCGGGAAAGTTCAAATCTATGAGTACAACGAAAACACAAGGTTGGTGCCTTTCTGCAAAGTTTGTTCTGTCTCACTTAATTCAGATGTTAATTTATTGTATTCCAGTGCTCACAGTTTTCTTGTCTTTATCCAGGAAATATGCAAAGGCTGAGACACTGATGACTGTCACTGATCCAGTGCATGATCTCGCCTTTGCTCCAAACTTGGGACGCTCCTTCCATGTACTTGCAGTAGCCACCAAAGATGTCCGTATTTTCAAACTTATACCCCTGCGGTGAGCCCACTGACTCGCAGGAACATTCAATTGTCCTAAGAGTTCTGTGTGTAGTTGTTCACTTGACTGATTTTTGGTCCAAGATGAATGTTGTTTATTGAGATTGCCTGTGAACACCTTCTGTGTCTGCTAGGAAGGAGATTGCTGCTTCCACAGGACCGACCAAGTTTGAGGTGCAGATCATGGCGCAGTTTGACCACCACAACTCCCAGGTGTGGCGAGTGAGCTGGAACATCACCAGCACTTTGCTCGCTTCTTCTGGGGATGATGGCTGCGTGCGGCTGTGGAAAGGTCAGGGCTGGGCCACACTGGTTAGATGGGGAAGCAGACTATGTCTTGCTGTGCTTTGGATACTGCTGTTTTGCTGTTATAGTCTTCAATCACTCCTTTACTTAGTTGCCCGCAAAAATTCTCATTTGATGTTTTGTCTTTTTTCCTCCAAATTCACACCTGTACAGCACAGTGAATTTGCTTCCATGTACTACTGAAGTCACATTATCTTTTTTGTGAGATGATCTTGGTCTTTTCTGTCATTGTTATTATTTCTGAGCTCTGTCCTTCACTGTTTGGGGAGATCTTCAGACTTCCCTCTCTGTATTCCTCGACAGCAAACTACATGGACAACTGGAAGTGCACGGGCATCCTGAAGGGTGACGGCAGTCCAGTTAGTGGGTCATCTGGTCAGCCTAGTGCTCTGAATGCTGCTGGCAGGTCTTCAGCCTTGGCCTCCCAGATTGCCCTGAATGGGTCATCGGCTGGAAGGTAGGCACGATTCTGGGAATATCACATCTGAGTGTCCAACTTTTGAACCACAGACCCTTTACTGATTCATTGCCTTTCAAATTGATAGCAAAGATTACACAAATACAAAAAAAAAACAAAGGTAAAAAGCAGGCAAAGCTAGCAGTGAAATGCAGGTTAAGAATAGGTCGTATTGGTGTAATTTTGAGAAACTGCAACTGCAAAGAGAATGTTTACATATAAAATGAACAGCTTTCCAAAAAGTTTATTTGCTCTGTATAATCAAAATTGATAAAATTAAACTGTTATAGTTTTTCAAAGTAGTAAGAAATTAGATGTTAGTCCAGGGTACCTGTAAGATTATAAATGACCTACATTCTATTGTCAGTCAAGGGGTCAGTTTTAGCTGCAGCAGTTACCTGTTCTTACTCTATTGTTACATACATACCCAAAAAAGAATGAAATCATAAACTGATATCTTAAAAATAACATTGTGAAAGTTTTCTTTATTGAAAGCCCCAGATATAACCAATATATAAACTGCAGATATTACTTTTGTTTTCAGCATTGGGTCTTAACTATATGTAATATTGTTGTTATTGTGTTAGTCTGTGGCATGCTTTGTTTTGCATTGTAATGTGTATCTGTGTGTTGCATTGCATAATCACCACCCGCGTGTGTGTACCTTTCTGGATGAAATGTTTTGAATCCAGCAGCTGACAGTGACACTGGATCCATTCTGTTATGTCCCCTTTAACAGAAAGAAAGCTCAGCTGATGCCAGGCTAGAGGAGTAATTTGCTGTTTTGCTGCTTGTTGCATGCACACACAGGAACAGGATGGGAGCTCCCCTTTCTCCCCCCCTGCGCAGACCGACTTCACCAAAGACATTCCAGCGTCCCACCTATTACTAATCCCCCCTCCTTCCCCCTTCCAACCACCCTGGGGTTTTTGGTGTTCCTCTCTCCTCACGGTAACAGACTGTAGTCTGTCATATGACAGGTGGCTCATACATGTTGCTGAAGAGTGTTTTTTGCCCCCTCACCATTTTTTTTCCACAAAGGACCATTTCGGTAGTTTTCTCAGGGCATTTTCCTTTTGTGGTTCAATGCATTTGAAGAATATGCCTTCTTTTGGAAAGTGCCAGAATAGCAACATTTTTGAATTTGTGACATTAAAGGGTCACAATTGGTGTCAGCTGTTTCATCTACTTTTTATGGTTGAAATTCTGTGGGACAGTTATACCTCTGTGACAGCAAATTTTTCTTTGACCACTGACTTAAAATGCTGGGCTAAGACAACGATGATTTGAAATGAATATTCAACTTTGGGTTAAAAAAGACCACATGGGGAAAATGTCTTTGAGAGACACTGGATTAAAACAGGCAAACATTTTCTCACAAATTACAGGTGACTTAATAATGTAAATGCTTTTGTAGTTTTCAAAATAAAATCATACATTTCAAACAGAACATATTTATACAATAAACGTTTTTTCCACATGCTACATTGAGTCTGAATGTTCTGCTTATTTACTAATATTTATGCCATTATTTTCTTTTTCTTCATTTAAGAAGCAAAAGTTAATGTAGACCATCCTTAATTTTTCTGGGCTACATGAGGGAGAATATGTCTTGATGGTGAAAATTCTGAAAACCAAAAGCATAATTTATCATTTTTTGAATGTAATTTAATATTTTCTATGCAGCACTGTGTATCACACTGACACTTTCATAACCTACTGTAAAGTGTAATGAACATAATGTGACTGAAATGGTCACTACTGTAATTGAAACATACATATAGTGTAGGGAATTATATGCAAAAAGAAGTGACAGATAGTGATTGATCAGGAGGCTGCTGCAAGGGGACTAGCTGATGCTTCAAGTTCATTATTTCATGAATTAATGAGGTAATTTTCTTTTTAAAAAAAACAAAAATTGTTAAATGGTTAGATTTTGCCTTATGATTAAAATAGGAATTTTTAAATGATTTTTTTTCCTTTTTTGGAATATTTTTGCAATGGTCCATGAAATCCAAAATTAAAAAATTGAGGTCCACTACATCAAGGGTGTACAGTAGATGTAATAAATGGTCCATAATAAACTAATTGCACCTTTAGAGCAACTGTTATGTGTTTTGTTGGTGTCCTCTGTATAAATATGTCTGGGGAGAAAAACTTTAGAGGTTTAATTACAAACGTTTTAGCGCAGCTGTTAATGAAAATTTCGTATAGATATATATATATACACACACACACACACATTATATTATTGTTGTATTAGAATATATAGATTATAGCTCAGTCTTGGCAGGTGTGTAGGTTTTTTTGGGATTTGACAGGTGCACGCATTTCCCCTGTCCAAACAGTAGAATGTCTGAGGTGGGCAGGCAACCACTGGCACTCGGACCTCCAGAGGTTTATTTTTACACTCTCTGTAGTTGGGAGTTTTATGTTTTCTTCTTCTCAGTTGCCAGCTGAGTTACTCTATAGTTAATCATAACTGCTGCTTTCCTTGAACATTGTTCAGTGCTCTGTGTCACTGATGGGAAGCAATTACCTAAATAAGCAATTGAATTTTCTATACTTTGAAGCATTTGGGGAACTTTGAGGTAGAACTCACAAGTGTGTGAGACTGGATACACGGAAAGTCTTAGTTAATTGGTCTGAAGTTTTACATACTGGATTAATTGCATGCTGTGTATTTTGCAATATTCACTATGCTCCTCCTTTTTTCTCCTTGGAGTGTGTTGTGTTTTCTCATCTTCCATATTTCTCCTTGTAATTTCTACTTTTGTCTTTCTGTATTTTTTGCCTGTTTGTTTTCCTTTCCTTTTCCCTTATTTTCTGTGCGTGCTGTATGTGTTTTCATGTTATGTCCGTGGTTCCAGGTATTTCTTTCCCCCTCTGGATCCTCCCTGGACTGGTTCCAGGTATGCTCACCTCCTGCCTCCTCCTGCCCTCATAGAGCAAACATGTGAGTCTGAGTCAAGTAGCTCACAGCAGACTATGCTGCACAGGCGATTGAGTGGTCAAGCCCTGTACCCCTTGCCGGAAAATGAAGGGGTTTAAGGAGGATCTTTTCTAGGGAATGGACAGCAGCCTGAACTGCAGTAAACGTGCTGTCCTTTTCCTTTTAACATTCAGCGTTTCTTCTGTGAGTATCCCTGGTATTTCAACATCTTTCTGAAACCTTCTAAACCCTCAAGTTTTTGTTACTTTTGTTATTTTTTCATGGCTTTTATCCATTACAGTCAATCTACAGAACCAACCACTTTATATAAACCAGTGAGATTAATCTGTTTTTGTTATAATTGAACTCCTGAATGTTTACAGTTAACCTAAGTGCCTGTACTCATACAAATGTGTCTGCATTGTTCTCTATAAATGAAATTAGCAATCCAAAATCTAGAAAGATTGACTTTTAATATATAAAACACCAGCCCTGCACTAGACAAGCTGTTATTGATAATGGATGGAATGATGGATGACACATACTGTATTAAGTGAAGGTTTTACATGAGCTCTTAAAAAAGTTGTTTCAGTTCACTCTCACTTGATTATTGTGTTAATACTCATTCACATAAATGCCATGTCAGAGTTACTTGTTTGGTACCAAGATGGCTTTGTAGACTACTATAATAAATTGTTTATCAGTTAATATTGCTATTCTTTGAAATGTGTTTTTCTTTTAGCTAGCAAAGATATTAACATGCTACCCATTTGCATCCTTCAATATTGTGTTAACTGTGATGCACAACACTGACAAATTCTTTAGTATTTTCCATGAACCATTATTTCACTGATGCCTTTATCAAAGGCAGCTTACAAGGTTAGGTTTATATACTATGTTACATGTAGTGATGTGCTCATTTATATAGCTATGTAATTTTTTCTAGAAAAGTTAAGGGTAAGAAGCTTGCTGAAGGATGCAACAACGGGTGTGGGAATTCGACCCCAGGTCCTTCTATTGCAAGACAATAGCTCTAACCACTACTACTAACTGCTTTAAAATGTTTTTGTTATAGCAAGTACAGTAGAATTCTTTGTTGCTGGCATAAGTGCATAATAAAGACAAGAAATACTGTGGCAGACAATCTAATATACAGTTTTACATAGTACAATATAATACTGCAACATAAATAAATGAGTGTGGTAAAATTATGTATAGTATAACCACAAAAACACTTTTTATTAAGTTGATTTAATAGCATTCTGATGGTGAGGATATGGTTTTAAGTGCAGTCAGTGTTAGCTGTCAATAGGCCACTGAGAGGTTTTCTTTCTGTCAGTGTTCAGACACTACAGTACCCCCTTCCAGACCATGGGTTTCAGGTCTTGTACTTTTGAAAAATATATTTTTATAGTAGCAGTTCAGGGGAATGTAATCCAGTGCTTTCCAATTTTTTTTTCCATGGTAACATCTGCAGGACTTTCAAAATTATGCTTGACACTCCAACATAACAGACCTACCTATTTTCATGTTGTAACAACTCAGTAGTCCCTCAAAAGTGCTGCAGATGGAGTGTTCAGACAGCCAGACTGTGGAACCATTTACTTTATTTCTACACAGCAGCCTAAACCAACAGTGCCCACCATGCACCATGACATGCCCACTCCCTGAACTCTTGAACATACTGAAAACCATCAGGGCCAATATCTTGTTTGTAACTCCCCACAACAGTTAGATCACTATTTACACAAGGAGCAAAGCATGGTGGGAGAACCACAGCTCCCTCTGGCACTACAATGGGCAGCTAGATTTACATTTACATTTTCCAATGAAAGATTTCTTACAGTTTCCTACATAAGGTATTTTGGAAATGTTACAGTTGCTTAATAGTGAAAATGGTAGCTCACCCAATTTATAGAAATTAGAAATTTAATGTATATTATGTAGAAACTTTTGATTCAAATTATTATAAAGTTGTTCAGGAATGAGAAGGTAATTGAAACCACCAAAGTGAGGTTTCCTCTTCTACAGGAATTTAAAAGGCATTTTATCAATTAACTTGAATTCTGAGTTATCAGCATGAAGTGAAGGAGTTGCATAAGCCTGGAAATACTTTAGCTTTTGTAAGCAGAGAACTCTATCCCAACATTAAATTCCTTTATAACCATGTATTTTATTCTTTCTGGGCTTTTTCAATAGTAGGGTTAACCTTTAATATTGTCATTTTTAGTTACCACAAAGTCTAAATAACTAATCAGCAATAGTCTTTACTGGAATGTTTAATACTGTATATGAGGACTGTCACTGTCTTAAACAGCCATAAGCTCACATATGCCTATGTTTAGACAGACTCAACTCTTTAAAGAACACTTCAAAAGAAACCTGTCTTAATATTCAAGGTTCAGCTTTACTGTCACTCTGCCTTATATAGTTTTTTTCAACATCGATCCTTTATTAAAAGCCAACAAAATATTACAAGCACCAAACACATTTCACCAGTAAAAACTTTTAAGGCCTATAACACAACAAGAGAGTGTATAATCTCATGCAGAATTTACAATTCACAGTTTCACTGCTGGATTAGTATCTCTTACATGTAAACACTTACTGTCCAAAAATAAATTCAAATTCTCTCAACAGATCAATCATACAAGATAAGCACAGTTCTTTCACAAATAACATCACTTAGAAATACTTATTAACCATAAATGTCTCACATTCAAAATTCCCAATTCACACAATATTTCTGCCTTATACACATGTACAAAAATAACTAAATGTAGTTCCTTTCAGACCACGGTGCACAACACACTAAACAGACAGCATCCGTATCCTATTTCCTTTTTTAAAAATTTATTTCAGTGCGACAGCTAACATAAAATGCAAGTATATATGATCACATCAATAAAAGATAACATTGTATGAAAGAATATATACAATTCTTAATACATTATTCAAAAAATCAGATTAAAAAAGAAGTTATAAAAAAACAAAAATGTCAGGCTTTATAGTTATGAGGAACCATACAGCTCAAATATTCTGATAATGTGTCATTACTTTCTTATTTATTTATTACATGTCCTGAAGTCTTTATATATTGTTCTAGTTCAATTTTCAACAGGTTAATACTGGGTTTAGCAGTTTGTGAATATGATATTTAACACAAATTATATGCAAGTTTATTAAAGTGCTGGGACCTAGATTATTGTTTTTAAATTTAAATATAAGATATCTGTGAAATTAAACTGAAGCGTCTGTATACATAAATTTTTCCACATCAGCGCAACGAAATTTACCGTACGGACAGACATAAAATAGAGGTACGTTGTTTTCTTGCTCTGCCTCACAAAATACACATGAATTGTTTGTTTGCAGAACGTGTGTTTTGTTGTATTTATTAGATGTATAATTTTAAATGACACATCTTTTTATTTTGTTACTGATACAAGGTATTTTGTTAGGTATATTCCATATTTCTGTCTAATGTATATTATCGTATTTTGCCTGCTAATATGATTTACACCGTGGGATAGTATTTTCCTTACATAGTGCCAACATTATTGAATTTCTTGTCAGAAACGTGGACACTGTTTAACAACACTTTCTATATTACCTGCTTCCTTGCATACACTGGGAGACACCGGTGTGAAGAGTTTTTTAAACTGAATTAACAGCACAAACTGATACGACAAGAACAACCACACACAAAAAATGGATGAACACACCTAGAGAAATATGCCCCAAAAGACAAATAACAAAACAAATACTGAAAAGGGCATATCCATTCAACCATCCAATAAAGGACAAATTCAAAACAGTACCAATGATCTTGCATATTACACAAAAATGTTGTATAGTCTACAACAGTTCTCTGTCCTGATGGCTTTCTTATTAGTAGAAGACTGAATAGTTTTAACATACTCTTCAGATCCCTTAAGGAAAACAGACATGAGAGGTTTTCTGAAAATTTAGATCTATGTATGTGATATCTAGCAAGTATTATTATTCAACTTGAAATGTAAGCCTGTTTCTCATTTCGTCTGTGGTAACTTAAGAACCCAAACAGCACATACTCATATAATAAAGTACACGTTTTCAGTAATACAGTTGCACATATTTTGCTAAAATTATGATGCATAATGACAATGACAAAGAGATGGGATAGTCTCTGGATGCGCCGTACAAAAATAAAAATTACAGCTACATCTTTCGTGAATGTTCTAATAAGATGTTTTAATTTGTAAATTTTATGAACAGTGTGAAATACAGCCACAACCCCCGTCTTCTAGTTCTTAACATTAAGTAAATCGCAGTTGCGGCTTGAGGCGTGCGCGTGCGCGCGCGCTTGCGCGTGCGCAGTAACTACGCGGAAGACGTAAATTATGTCGACCGCGTGCAGCTTCTTCCCATTGGTTCGCGGACTGACGTTTTGACGAGTGCGAGAGAGGTACGCATGCGCACTCACCGAAAGGAAGTAGTTTCCGCGTTGTCCGCCTCCTCCATCTTCCTTTTGGTTCGCCGACTGCCATCATGGTGAGCGCGTGAAACGACTTGCCGAATGAAAAATGTTATTTTTTTGCCTTATTATGCCGCTGTGGCGCCTTGGATAGTTCTTATTGTCCAAATTGATCTTGTTGGGCATGTGCAATTTTGTTTGAATTTAGTTTGTTACATATTTCTACTGATTTTAATACCTTTACTAAAGCCGTACCGAACATCGTGACTAGTAGAGTCTGCTTGCGGGCCTAAAATGTCTGTCTCATAATAGGTTTAGTACGCTATCGTTTTAATACGATTTGCTCACCAAATCCATCCAGCATGCCTTTATATCTGAATAACAGGTTCAGTATAATTTATGTTGTCCAAGTTTTCACATTAGTCACAAGCGTTATTAGATGGAACGAGTTTTGTTGAAAACGGTCTTGTCTGTCTTCGTCATACACAGTAGAATTCCCCAGTTCTTGAGTATTATTAATATTGTTTTCAAGGTGTTACATTGCATGGGAAGAAATAATATCGCCGGGGAAGGTAACGGCCTCACTTGTTTTCCTTCTCCTGCGAGTAGCAGCCGTGGATCTTGGTCGTTTCACCTCTCTGCACCTAAAGAATTGCGGATGTACACATTTCAGTGTTTATAATGGATAGAAAGGCCTGGTTAATACGTTGCAGTAGATTTATTTTTCTGTGATGTGTGAAATCATTTTCTAAAACTGTTCTTTGAAGCTGGTGGTTTATCTGTACATAATTTGTGAAATGCGTTTAAAACAGACGAATTAGTTGTTGAACCCTTTCATGTCAGTGTTCAGATGTGTCCCTTGGAGCAGGCTTGCAAACCTGTGCCCATAAAAGTAAAGTGCATTAAATAGGTCTTGTGTTGAAGAGTTAAATTAAACATAATTGGCTCTTTTTAAATCTTGCATTGTCTGTTTATGTTTAGGTTTTTACTCTACTTCTGTGATTATGTAGATCTCATGCAGTTTTTAAGGATTTACTGTTCTTGTATGGTGTACTCATTGTCCTGTCTTATTTCTCAGGTGTTCAGACGCTACGTTGAGATTGGCCGTGTAGCTTATGTGGCCTTTGGGCCCTACGCTGGCAAGCTAGTGGCCATTGTGGACGTGATTGACCAAAACAGGGTATGGCAATGCTAACTGCTTCTTTTTAATGGTCTGCAGTGTGCTTTTTGGAAGTGACACTCGTGGGGGAGAGGGAGAGTTGCAGATGGCATGTATTTCAGACCACCTGTGTGTTAATGTGATGTGTTTTTCTTAGGCTTTAGTGGATGGACCTTGCACAGGGGTGAGAAGACAGTCCATGCCCTTCAAGGTTATGCAGCTCACTGACTTTGTCATCAAAGTGCCCCACAGGTATGTCTCCCACAAAAAATGGTAACTTAATGTGCTTTAGGGTTTTCATATAGTGGTAGAGTGCTGCCTGTACTTTCAAATGTGAAGATAAGCATGGAGCGTTTCGGTCGTGATCAGTGAGACACCTTTTTTCCTTTAATTCCTGGTATGAACACAATCTTTTAATAAGAAAAACAGTTTAATAACATGTTGTAAATATCTCATACACAACTGATGGTGTCAAACAGTGTACACTGAATTTTTGCAAGGCTTTTAATTTTAAGTTTTCAGTGCTAATCCTGTATTACCAGAACCCCCCCCCCCCAACGTGAGCTTTTTCTGATGTCCCTGTTTTTGTTTTAAAGCGCCCGTCAGAAGTATGTCCGTCGTGCTTGGGAGAAGGCCCAGGTTAATGAGAAGTGGGCGCAGTCTGGCTGGGCCAAGAAGATCGAAGCTAGAGCAAAGGTACAGTCTTTTGTAATATGAACATCCATGACATGCACCATTAGCTAATTTGGTCTCACCTGTTGATGAAATGTGGCTGAAATGTTCAGAATGTTTGGAAATTATGGTTTTTTGACGGAAACTGTTTTTTCAGAGGGCCAAAATGTCAGACTTCGATCGCTATAAGGTGATGAAGGCCAGGCGAATGGTACGTTTGTATCTTCTGTCAAATGCATATTTTTTTCCCCCCCAAATGAATTCATTTCACACTAAGTAATATTTACAATTTATAGAAGGCAGAAAAGATTGTTATCCAGTGGGCAGTTGTGGGAGGGCATATAGTTCTTAGCTAGATGTTAGCTGTGTTCTTATAATTGCCTAGTTAAGATGAGCATCATGTCACATTCTTAATCTAAACTGGTTCTTGTCTTGCAGAGGAACAAGATCATCAAGCACGAAATGAAGAAGCTGCAGAAAGAAACAGCAAAAAAGGCATAAAATATCCAAAATAAAACCTTTTGACACCTTCATGCTGCTCCATTTGTTCCACTATTGCAAAATACAAACTCCTCAGCTTTAAACATTTCACCAAATAGATTAAATCAACTTAGATTAAAATATAAATCCTTGAACAGTCAGGAATATTTTTGACAAGAAATAATTACACCATGCTAGTTTTAAAACCTGGTCTGTAAGCACAGGATTTTATAAATGTAAGAGAAAGATCTTTTTGATATTGCATCACTATGTACTAAAACGCATTGGCTGTACAGTTATGTAAAATTATTTTCGTTCTACTTTAATGTGGCTGTCTGTCCAGTCTTAATTCTAATTTGAAATGTTCTGTGTGGTACTTGTTTGCATTCTTAAATAACTTTTGCCTCAGTGGAGTGTCGGCACTGTGGAAGTTTTTTCTTACTTGCCTAAGGTGTTAGTTAGCATAACCTAATGGACTCAGATATGTTGCCACGTGCTAGTTATAAGTAATGTAGATAACATACAATCAATGAAGCTTGGGGCTTGGCCCTGTGGTTTTCTTATATATACCTGGTTGCTTGGAAATGATGGTATATGAATGGTAAAAGGTCAACAGAACGGGTAAACGTTAAGGGAGGAGAAGTGAAGATAATTGGTAGCCAGCTGGTGAGGATTGTATGGGTTTTCCAAGAGTGGACCGAAGTTAGGGGGAAAGGAAAGTGTTTGTTATTGAAATAATGGGAACTAACCAGAGGGTAGTAAACATAAAAAATGACAATAATAAATGATGGTAGTTAAAGGGTAACTAGATGATGATATGCCCCCAGGGAGGGCAGGTATGGGTCAGGAGGTTATCAGTGAAGGTACCCCTACACGAAGAAAAAGGTATAAAAGAAAAGCTGCTTTTCTCTATTCTACAGTTGCTCTCAAGACCAACTCATATTTTGTATGCATTCATTTTTACCTTTTTGAGAAATATATCTTGTTATTCTGCCATTCTGTTTGTATCTGAGTTATTTTTTAGAAGGCTAGGAAGTGCTTTGACAGCACTTTGTTGCGGAAAAATACTTAAGATTTCGTAAACGCAGGAAAGTTGAAATGGATGCTCTTAGCTTTTGCAGCGGAAGAGTAATTCAAACTTTGTTTTAATAATGATTTGAGTCTTTTTGGATAATTGTGGAAGGTTAACATTTGCCCTTAATTTTTCAGTTTTGTTTTTTATGTTCACTACAAATAGTGTAGGCACCATTAGTAATCCATATAACATTGCAGTTGATTTAAGGTCTGAATTCATCCTTGTGAAGTGTTAGTCTGGGCTAAGCAGAATCATTACTGTGATGTAGTTAGGTGACTGAGGAGGAGGACAGCATGTCAGTCTAAAAATAAATAAACCATCTGCGGCAGACACTTTATCAGTATAAGACTTGTTTTCAAAAATTTCCAATAGATGGTGCCAGAGTTCATTAAAAAAATGGCAGCACAACTTAAGATTTGCTCTAGAATGAGGGAACTACACACATGTTTCAGGATTTGTACACAATGCTGAATAGTGCATTGTTCAGTGCCCTTTAAGTAATAAAGCCAGTAATACTGGCCTTGGTTCTAATCTTACAACTAAAAAAATAAAACCATTTACCGTAAAGATATATCGGGTCTATTGAAGTTGACACTTGCTCAGTAAAGTGATATGTGGGTGGCTGTACCTGGAGAAGTTAGCACTTACCTACATGTGGAAGGTTATATTGATTATATCTTTAAAAATTGTCACCATTCCCTACTTTCCAGAATATTAATGAGTGCCCCTAAAACTGAATAAACTTTCCCAGAAACAATGTCAAGAAAACAAACTTTATCATTGTACTATATATTGTGCCAATGGCAGGAGCCAGTAGTATAGCAGTTAGAGCTGCTGCCTTCCACAAAAATCCCACCTCCTGGTGTAACATCTATGAACAAGGTATTTGTAAATGGGCAAATAATTTTAATACCTTAATACTGTACGCTTGTTTTCAGAAAAGCATCAGCTGCATGAATAAACACAGTAATACCCAAGTTAAAACACACACAGAGGTTTCTGACCAGTTGAGGAGAACTCCCATCTTACCACTCTTTTCCCTGAATTTACAGCATTCCAGGTATCTCCCTACATATTTTCATGGATGTGTATAATACAGTTCAGGAGATAAATAAGCAACTACTCATGTCATTCCAGTGACTTTATAGAAACACATCCTGAGTGCTATTACAATAACTGCAATAAATGTGTGTCCATGGTGAGCTCCTTCTGGTAACTTGTCGCAGTCCTGTTGCTGTCCAGTGAAAGAAACACAAGTGCACTTCTCCATGAATAAATAAAAATAAAAACAAGTCAGCTCGTTGCAGCTCATGGTAAAAAATGCAAAGATTAAAGCAAAATGAATTCAGTTGCCAGAAAACTGAGATTAAACGAAAGGAAGGTGCCAGAATGTGCTCCTTGTTGTGTGCCGCAGCTATCGAGGAGAGAGCCTGTGCCAAGAACCGACATCTTGGGCCTTCTGCAGGGGACATGCAGGCGGTGCGGGTGCTATGGAACCGAGGGGGGGGGGTAGTGATGAGAAGGTTGGACAATGTAAGATTAAATTGAAAATATCCACACTTGTGACAAGTACACGGTATTTATATTACCAAAAAATTACCTATAGTACTCCATGGAGTACCCAAATACTGAGGTGGCTTGAGCATTAGGCTACAGGTCTCACTTGTTTCCCTGTCACTGTGATCTGTGATGAGACCTATTTGATGCATCTGTGATCAACTAATCCTGTCACTGTGAACTGTGGTCTATTGTAATCTCCTGCCTAAATTTAAAACTGTTTTCTGACTGACTATTACATCCTTGTGCAAACGGTTCAAAGGTTTTAAAACTCCCTGAATTATGTATGGAATTCTTAAAACCTCTTGTCAAAATGGCTTCATGGAAAACAGAACAATCTGGTCATGTATCTAATATTGCCCAACTCCTTACCAAATAACTCCATTTAACGCAGTTACCCTTCAATTTGAAAAAGAACAGTCTATCGATTTACTTGGAGTAGCATGGTGTTGTATAACCACAAGTGTATGTACAGCAGCAGGTGCACCGCTTCAACCCTTGCCCTAACTCTGACTTTATGGAAATGCCATTTTCTCTATTAACTTGGAAGATTTCTTCCACCATTACATATTCCAAAAATGCTGCTCAGGTGAACCGATAGCCCGTTATTTCCTATAGTGTACATGCAAATGCCCTTTCATGCACTGTAGCCTCATCCAAGGTTTACAGCATAGCAGAAAAAACCTCCACAGCAATATGTATTACTTTCCATTATGCAGTGGGAATCGACATGCTTTCTATTAGAATTTAATGGCTTATAATCTGATGGTTACTGTTACACAAATCTGTTGCGGGGAAAAACTGCCACATTTGAGGTCTCTCGTTCAGTTCAATATAATAATGAGACACTGAGAAAAGTTTATAATTAAATGACCATTAGAAACCAACAGGGGTGAATGATGAATGACAATAAACATCAGCAGAATATAATCGATTGTCGACCCCCCCCCCCCCAAGCAGGACTCATGCTTCCTATAAAATGTATCACTATCATCTCCCTTTTTCATTTTCCTCCCAATGTTTCTAGTATATCCTCTTTCTTTAACTGTGATCCCCACATCTTGTTAACCCACAACATTATGTTGCCACCACATGCTGGAATGTAGTGATGGTGCCTGTTTTGCAGCAAACAGAACTCCCATAATTTACATACCTAAATATTTCAGATTGATTTTGCCTGATCACAACATTGTACTTTCAGTTCTGAAGGTGACTTATCACCTTATCTTTTTAGTTATCTTTTTAGAAGCTTAGGGCAAGTATTGAAGGTATCTTTTTATATGATTTCTATTACCTTAATTTACTGGTTACTGTTTGCAAATGTTTTGCAAAGTTTTAGATACATTTTTTATTAAAGAAATATAAGAGGTCTTCTGAAGATGGTTTTCTTCTTCTCTGCTTCATAGAAATAATGATAATAAAACGTCACCAATTTCCTTCATGATCACTTGATGTTTGGAGCTGAACATTAAATGTCTAAATGCATTTGTGATTCAAAGTTGGTGTAACTAAGTAACCAAGTTTTATCAGTTTTATGGCTTACAAGTACTTGTCTAATGTCCACAGAATACTTTAAGTATGTTATTTATGTCCCATGATAATAGCCTCCTTCCAACAGACCAAGATGAAAATGAAAGTCGGAAACAGATGAACAGAGAGAATGGGCCTTAGAACATGACTTACATGCTCAAAATAGAGATTAACCACAGGGGCTTTAATGGAGCTGAATTTTAGTCGACATGGTAACGCTTTAACACAGCGAGTCCAGTTGAGATCAGGTAGAAGCAGGAAGACAAACAAGCTTCATCTTTGCAGTCATTTTTAATGTGTATCATATATATGCAATGAGAATTTGTAAATATAAATATACACAAGAACTCACAGTGCTCCAACAAATAACATACAAAACTTAGGGTCATATTTTTTCACTCTGCTGTTAGTTCATAATTACTCTCTAATGTCTGTGTAATTAAAATGAATCCCGTTGGGTTTACAAAAACTAGCTGATATTTTTTATATATTAAGTGGCATCACTGAAAGGAAGAGCTCACACCAATGTTCTGCACCAGTGTTGACTGAAGGATTGAGCAGAAGAGCACACGGATCGTGTGGTTATCACTGCTGTGGTAGGATGCGGATTGTATCCTCCAGGGTTCTGAGTGATACTGAAATGAGCATGAGTCATGCCAGGCTCCTTCAACAAGAGGCCATTTCCACAACAAGATGTTCAACGTGGCGCTCAGCAATGGATTCACAGCTCAAAAATAGCTCCTATATATCACCACTTGGTGATTTGTTTAATCCGGACACCTGAACTGTTTTAAAGGTGGAAAAAACCTTTCACTTTTTCTGACTTAAAAACACATTAAACATAAAAAAATAGCAACTAGGTGTGTCTACTGTGTATTTGTGAAATGCTAAATGCAGTGCAAAATTTCTAGTCTTTTACAATATGTCTGCACTCTTATACCATACTGTCTTTAACATAATAGTTCTGATATGAACATTTATTTCTCCCTATAACAGTATTGCATAACTCTCGCAACACAGGAATTCTGTCACCTTGGACCATGGTGTCAGCTAAGTAAATGCAACACAGTAAATATACTGCTGACAATGATAAAAATTATGACAACAGTAGGCTGAAAAAATGGTGATATATTACAATGATTAAACTTTTTATAAAATATCTAACATTTACATATAAATATACCTTGCTGCATGTTGTATTTAAGGTTTCCAGTGCTATTGTTCTATGGCCTCCCTATCATAATAAACACAAAATAAGGGGGGGGGTGCAAATAATATGTTCAATAACCATTAAATAGCCAAAATGATGTGGCTACTTGCCTTTTCCTTTTGAAATATTATTTAAAAGTAATTGCATAACTAAATGATAAATATTACAACATCTCTGAGCTATAAACAGTTTGTATACTTAGGGAAGGACAGCTTTTATAATCTCAAACACAAAAGTCGACAGATATTGCACAGGCAGAGAGCATGTAAGCAGGTATATATTCATATACTCTCAAAACCTGCCTGTAATTCAGTTCATCATGTTTGCTGAGTTGGTGATATTAACGTGCATGTTGAATTATTCATTTTGAAACATGTTGCCTTCAGAGATTTTGTAAACTTCATTACCGCAATAATAAAACCACTTATCTTGAAAGTCATCAAGACGGAATGCGATTTGTTAGCACAGCAGTTTTATTTCGCAATTTCAATAACCCTTGCAAAAAAGCAAAATGTGGAACTGCTATATTTGAAAAATACTGGGCCATTTATTAAGTTGGCAGTACAAGTTTAGAAATCCCCAAACAACAGATAACGCTTCCCAGCTCCAGCTAAAATCTCGCTCTGCTTTCGCAGCTGTGCAATATACAGTACTTTGGTGTGATGTGGTTGTCATGTGATGACACTGGTAAACTTCACACAGATATTCCAAAAATAAGTTATATTAGACACTAATGCCCTATTTACCAATCCTAGAGTTAAACCATCCTCTTTCTTTAACTGTGTTCCCCAAATCAACCCTTGTTCCTCTCTCAAAAACATTCAGTGGAATTTACTTTGTTTAGGCAGCAGCTGCAAACAATTAACTTGGTCCAGAATGACCACTTTTGCTTAAATTATGCCCTTGGCAGTCTAATTGACAGCACAGCTGGTGCAAGATATGCACCCAGCTTCCGAGGCAACAACTGCCGTTCATATCCATATAATGTGATCTTCGCCCTCATTTTCCACTCTGCACTCTGCTGTCCTTCAGCGACTGTCTGCAACAACGGTACACTGTTGCTCTGCATCTGTTAAATGAAAGATGACACAGTGAGGCCTAGTCATGCTGACACTTACAGGTTAAAAATGGTTTACATTAGCAACCATGTAAAACCACTATTTCCCTGATATAGACGTTGGTTAAAAGTGAAGCGCAATACCTGTCCAACTGGGGTGCCTGGTTACTGTTGTAATGTGGTATACCTGTGGTAGAATAGATAGTGGATTACCGATGATTATAGGGCGCCTATGGGGCATACAATGACATTTTAGTTGAACCTTTATCTCTTCGGTTTCAGGAGCTTCTGTGTAAGAGGTAAAAGGAATTTGACCTCCATTTCATACAATTAATTTTCCTCTGGAACAGGAACCAGATGTATGGATTTATGACAGTGTGGTGGGGTGATAACTCCCAACACTCTGCTAAGATGTATTGCTGAGAACTTGTGACTCACAGATTTAATTTGCATGGTATGCTTGCTCTGTATAATGTGTTATATTCCCGGTCTCTCAAAATTTCTTACAATTGTATCCTACTCATATTTTATATGGGAATTAAAGATTGCCATATAAAATATGGCATTGTCTATCAGGGCGTACAGATAGGTCATAGCATAAATCAGAGCAAGTACTGATAAAGCTAGGGTAAACCTTAATTTCTGCCAAATTCAAAGACTAATATTCTTAAAGTTGACGCATTTTCTTACATATAAAATAATTTAAACGCAGCAGATGGTATGATGGTTAGAGCGACAACCTCACACTATAATGTGAGGTTTCCAGTTCATTTCAATTCATTCATGTTTAGTTAGCAGTTCATAAATTAATAATCATTGTAAGTCGCCTTGGAGAAAGGCGTCAGCAAAATGAATGCAAAATAGCAATTTTTGAGACTTCTAAAAAATGCTGCCAATTTTGCACCCAGGTACAGTTAGCGCTGTACGCGCGCCACAGTGGCGTTGCTGCGCTGTTCTCGTGCTACTCCCAGGATACGCAGTTATACCGCGCTGGCTGGGACTGGAACGCGCTCGAGCCACACTGCGCAGTCGCAGCAGAAGCAGCGACGAAGGCCGCGAGCTGCGGTACTCACGGGTCTGCGTGCCAGTGACGTGCGGGCTTGGAGCGCGCTCGCGTGTAGCGCGCAGGCGCAGGAGCGCAGGAGCGCAGACTAGGAAGGCGACTTCTCCGGGACCCACAGCCGCAGTAGCAGCAGCGGGCGAGCAGAGCGATGAGAGCGCCGCGGTGGGGCGCACTTGCAGCTCGCAGCCTTTAGCTTCTGTGTTTCTACACGATCGTCTGCATTTACAGAGCCGCTCACACCTGCCGCAACCTTTATTTGCGAGCCGTCGCAGCTCTCTGGAGGAAAAGGTAAGAGACAGAACTGTCATCTTGAGGATGCTTGCTGGTTCGAAGCTGATAGAGGTATTAAGAAAAGGTCTGTAACGTTCTACGAGGTCGCCGGTTCTCGCAGTCCCCGGAACGTGCTGATGGTTCGGCCGGGCCTGCGGTGGGACGGTCCCGCTGTGGTCTTGGTCCTGGTTCTGCCGCATGTTCTCGCATGGCCTCCCGGAGGGAAGCACACGGCGGGCGGCTAGTGGAGCGCCATCCGCCTGTCGGGTGTCCCGGGGAGGAACCAGCGCGACTTTAAACGCCGTCGCGCCGGTATTCGCGGCTCTCTGTCTTAGGATGAACAGGGAGAGCCGCAGTTTGACAGCAGGCATCTCCTGCGCAAATTGTTTAAACCACTTGGTTCAGTGAGACAGTCAATTTTCCGAGGGACCCGGACGCGCCGCGGTGTCTCGCTCTCCGTCGCCGTGTGTGTTTATTATACATATGCGTATTTAAACATTTAACATTGCTTGACACCCGCAGAAACAGCAGAGCTCCTTTGAAGGACAGACTAAGGGAGATGATAACGAGAGACACGGTGCAGTTACTAAGTGACACGATGTTACTAAGTGACATTACGTGTGGTGCTGGGGACTCCTGTCAGGGTGAAGCCTGCTCACCAGGACGGACCCCTCTGGAGCTCAGCTGCAGCTCGGAAAAAGTGCTTCTCTGAGTTTTTCAGGCCCGGTATGTTATGTTGTGTTTCCACAACAGTTTATTTCGGCATGTAATGGGTTCGTATGGAGACCCAGTCAGCACGTTTTTGGATTTGTGCACCTGTGTTGGTAGCACATGAATTTCTCCGCTAATTTGTTTGGGAAGGTGGTGATGAGATTATATATCTGTAGTGTGTTGGGAGGTAAATACTTATTGTTCATGGCTGGGAAGACTGATGTGCATCGATACATTTGTCACCATGACCCTATAAATAACTTGTCTTTTTGATGTCTGAATTATTTATATTGTGTTTATACAGATTTTAAAATGGACTAGATTTGTTCATTTTTACAGTCTGTAGTACCTCCTCAGTACTACAACGGCTTTAGCTTTTTAATGAAACAGAAGGGAGGCTTTTGATTCTTTCCTTTTTTTTTTAAATTTTTGCCTTTTGTTGACACCCTTCAGGAAGGGAATAAACTGCCCCACAGCAATCCAATAGTGTTTTGGCTTGATGATACAAAGCCTGGAAGAATTGTGCCTTTAGCAATTAAAGCCTTTCAAATCCATTAAGGTGATCTCTTAATTTTCTCAGTGCCAGCAAGAGGCATTATGTTCCTGGGCATAAAGTATAAAGCCTCTTAAAGTAAATAGCATGATGAAGTGCACATTTTAGCCATCGTGTTAATGCAGTGTACTTAATTTTTTTGCATCCATACAAAGCAGGACATAATGCCTGGAAGGTTTTCATGAACCTAGTTTTTGTTTTAGTTAAAATCAGGATGTTAATTTGTAGGAAAAGGGGGATATACCTTTGTACAAATCTTGGCAATAGTACTTAGAGAAGTTATGTACATTTTTGGGGGAACATGACCAGCACAGACACCATATTCAGTCCAGTAAACCCATAAGAAGATTTTTTAAAACCCGGAATAGATTATCTGATACACCCCCCTTTAAGGTGCCCCAAACTGAAAATAAATACTAACATGTCAGTCTTGAAATTAATGGTCATATGATGTACATACTGAGTTCATTTTTGGTCCCAAATCATGTGCAAGCACTACAAACTCTGTGATAGAACAGTTTGTCACAGATTTCTGAAAATGTACATTTTCATTCTCTTCTTCATGTCCTCCTCTATTGACTCTGTTATGCAGTTAATAAGGCTTTGAGTTTTCCGCAAAGTGAAATGGTTGACGGCTAGAAGTGCTATATGTTACAGCCAGCAGTACAACGCACTGTAACATAAAAATTTACAGGTATTATATAAGGGTTTTTTTTCCCAAAATGGAGATGGTGTAGTGTACTTAAATACAGCCAGTATAGGTAGCACATAAACTACATAATATGCATTATGTCTTTGTTTCATGTTTAAACCTGAAGCTATGCCTAAAAGCTTGTTTTTACATAAAATATGTGCTTGTTTTTATGTAAGGTTGATAACATAACTGCATGTTTGTTGCCCTGTCCTATGTTACAGTAAAAATATTCTCTTTTTCTAATGCAGTTCTTGGAGCTATGATAATGCAGTTCAATTTTAACCTTTAGTTTTGTTTAGTCAGTGTGTCTCTTGCTTGTTAATATGAGCTGTTTTTGAAGTCATGCCTTGTCTGAATTTTGTTAGGGAAATTGACTGCAATAAATGGCTGCTTAGTTTTTGGAACACGACTACAAATATACTCAGAAATGTGAGGAGAAAGTAGTCTGTCATTGTGACATCCATTCCTATTTTAAATAGGTTGTTTTATTCACACTGCTGAGCACACACCTGTGCTTGAACCCAGACTTGTTTCCAGCTCCCATAATTTCCCTGGGAGGTTCCAGCTGAGGATGAAAATGTCTTTAATAACGTAGATGGCTGTTTTGGAAACTGAGATCTCTTTTTCAGTTCCGGACGTGTGCTCTTGCTCTTCGTTCTGTTTAGTTTCACTGAAGGGGAACTTTGTGTGGGCCAGGAGAGTGGTCAGCTGTGTTTCAGCTGTGCTCCACTGATTTTTTTTTTTTCATTTTTCATGTGATGCTCCCCACTCCCTTTTGGTGAGATGTTTGGCTGTGTGTGCTTCTGCAGTTGGCTGATGGTAGGTTCTGTCAGTCGATGTTGGAATCTCAGCGACCTGTGGCTCCTGTGCATCAGTTGGGATGTAAGCAAGATAATCATGCTAGTGGCCGTGTGCAGGCATAGACACTGGCAGGGGGTTGGCCACTTATTGGTTGTGAACAGAAGTAGCCAGTTATACTAGGTTCCTGCACTTGGTAACTGATGGACCCTGTGTGGGTCAGCTGCTGTGTAATGCTTGGCACTCATTGCTGTTACCATTGCCCACTCAGCTGTGCAGTCTGCCTGTACCCAGAGTGGCGCACACTTCAGTTGAGGAATGACATGTTGTTGTTCATGACTTTAGTTATGGGACAAGGACATGCACTGCACAATGCCAGCAAATGAGGCAGGATTGTAGCTGCTGTAAGAGGCCTTTAATGCGATGAACTTGGCACAGAAATGGCATTCCTTTGAGGTAACGCGTGGCCACCTGAGCGCACCTTGCTCCATACTGCCTTCAGTCAGCTCAACAACGGTGCTCTTGCGTGCAGATCTCTGTGACACATCACCATACAAAGGCATGCATTGTCTTTGGGAATCTCAGAAGATAAGGAGTAGTTTATAGGGTGAGAAGTCCAACAAAAAAACTAGTAGATGGATTTCAATGTGCTGTTTCCATTGTATTTGAGAGGGAAAAAAATATATATATACATATACACACACACACTCCTTTTGAGTTTAGCATTCATCTGTGTTCAGAATATCTGTACATATTTGTACTGTACATCTGACATGTTTAAGAACAAATGTTTCATAGGCCTTTTCAGCAATTCAACAATTTTCAGCAGGCTTCACTGTCCACAGTGCGTCCTCATGCTGTCAGGGTGGTGACCTTTTAATGACCTCTGAATGACTTAATAACCTTAGTATACCTTGTGCTGTATTACTTGCCTTTTCTTGTGTGCAACTATGGTTGTCTGTTTAGGTAGTTATCTAAATGTCACTCTATGTGTGTAAGTTTGTCATGTGTATGTACTTTATATATTGTATGCCGCTGCAACTGCAATTTCCCTCTGGAAAGGGTTCATCCATCCATCTATCCATTTATTTATATATTCAGATCTTATATTCTTGAACCCTCAAATGTGAGTTTGGGATTTGTTTTCCTGATGTTGCTTCCCTCTTTTTTGCAGGGCCGACAAACCTAGCACCATGGGCTCCAGGACATTCTGTGAAGTGTTGAAGTAAGCAGACCCTTCTTCTGCTCTGGGCACAGTCTTTCAACACTAGAGGGTGTTTCCCCTCCCCTGACATGGCAGGCTTTAAGCGGGGCTACGATGGCAAAATCGCCGGGCTGTATGACCTGGATAAGACGCTGGGCCGTGGTCACTTTGCCGTGGTCAAGCTGGCCCGCCATGTCTTCACTGGGGAGAAGGTGGCTGTGAAAGTCATCGACAAGACCAAGCTGGACAGTGTGGCCACAGGACACCTCTTCCAAGAGGTGCGTTGCATGAAGCTGGTGCAGCATCCCAACATTGTACGCCTCTATGAGGTTATCGATACGCAGACCAAGCTTTATTTGATCTTGGAGCTGGGTGACGGAGGAGACATGTTTGACTACATCATGAAACACGAAGAGGGGCTTAGTGAAGACCTGGCCAAGAAGTACTTTGCCCAGATCGTGCACGCCATCTCCTACTGCCACCGACTGCATGTGGTGCACCGTGACCTCAAGCCCGAGAATGTAGTGTTCTTCGAGAAACAAGGCTTGGTGAAGCTCACCGATTTTGGCTTCAGCAACAAGTTCCAGCCTGGGAAGAAGCTGACCACAAGCTGTGGTTCCCTGGCCTATTCGGCTCCGGAAATCCTTCTGGGGGATGAGTACGATGCACCAGCTGTAGGTGAGGACTTTACTGTGCTCCCAGTTACACTGACTGAATAAGAGTGGAGGCTCTCTGGGACTGAAGTGCCATCCATCATTTGGTAGGAGTTGGTCGTACCCACGTTTGGTGTGCAGGATGGTGCTGCTCTCCATCTTTTTGTCTTTTAAACAGGGCTCCTGATCTCTCAGTGACACAGCCCCTCAACTTCCAACGAGTCCTTCTAGTTTACCAGGCAGAGTGAAAAAATGTATTACATTGGAAATAACTGAAACCTCAGTGTGGGAAGAGGTTCAAATTGCATTAACCTTTGTGCCTTGGATTCCCTTGATAATAAGCGGCAAAGTGAATAGAAATGTATTTGGTTGTCAACATAATGACAGTTAGAGATTGGTGTGACTTTTTTTCAGACAAAGCAGGTAGAATACATTGAAGAAACCCTCAACAGCTTATTCTTCGGTTTAGATTTGAGGAAGGAACAAAGTGACATAGCTGTTGACATGTGTAAAATTCTTGGTGAGGGCAGGTCATTTGTGGAATGTGCCTGCGTGATCAGAGGTTGTGACGGAGGCACATTTCAAAGCTCCACCTACATGGTTTTGCAATTGACCCTCAGGTGCTGACAATGTACACAAGTCAGTGTGATACAGTAGTGTCAGCAGAGGTCTTCTCATGGTGGAATAGCTTGCTGTGGTCCTGGCCTGCTTATGTGTAGCCTGGCTTCTGCTTCAGCCTCTATTATTACAGCACAGCAGCCCAGACCATCACCACTACACACTCCTCCAGAACAGGGCTACTTTAGAGTTTTTTTTATTTTGTGCCTAAATGTAGACTGTACTCAACTTTTGAACAGACCTGGGATCGGAAATCTGTGTAATTCAATTTATTCATAAATCCAGCTACGTATCAGTCAATAAAAGCTTAATAATACAGACCTTCCTCAGTTTACTCATGTGTTATGTTTTTTAAAAACCTCAGCTTTAGCTCTAAAGCATTATTCATTGTTTTCGTCAATTACCTACTCTGTGTATGGTTGCTTTGTTTTAGGACTTATTCTGAAAACATAGGGTGTGGGGAAGGAACACCATCCAGCGGATGCCATTGTATTGCTGGAAATTTAAAGAATGTTTTAGTAAATCAAAACTACATGTTCAACATTTTTCAGTATCTGGCCAATTTGTTTGCTTTATTATTTATGTAGTCAATAAAATAATAATAGACCCAATGTATGTAGAAATGTAGTAATGTTCACGTCTGAAGAATATTAATGGTACTGTGTTCAATTCAAAAGCAGTGTGCAATGCTATGTGTTATGGTACCTGACAGCGGCAAGTACCTTGAAATACCAAAAAGATGCTTAAATATTTTCCATGATGATATGGATTTTCTGTGTTTGCCCACTAAATTTGAGAAAATGCTTTGTTGTAGGGCATTTATGACACTTGGAGGTGGAGTGAGAGTTGAAGGAGGCAAGATCCTCTGCTAGATTTGTTGTAATAACAATTTGTTTCATTATATGACAGTGTGTTCACTCTTGTGTGTATGTTGACCCATATTCGCAAGGACCTTAATCTGTGTCATTGGAAGCCGCTGTTGAGGCAAAATAAGCGTGATGAGCCGTGTTCTATCCTATACGCTACCTGGGAGCGGGATGAGGGGGTGAGATAGCAGCACTCCTATATGTCATACAGAGCAGATGGCTGCCCCGAGGGCTTCAGCAGGGAGACATGGGAACAGTAGTAGAGAAGGTGAATATGGAACAATACAACATCCATCCTGGTGACACAGTTGTTGTGTTCTGATAAGAAAGGAAACGTGTACAGGTGAGTGGTGGTATAAAGTGTGTCACTCGGTTTGTCTTTGTGTGTGCTGTATGTAACCATGGGCTGACTCTGCAAGGGCGTGCTGTGACCTAGGTGAAATGCCACGAGTATGTCAATGTGTGTTCTGTATAGAGATGGGGCAGGGCTATGAGAAGGTGATCCTGTGGACAGTGGGTGGCACAGGAGTTTCCAGAAGTACCATTCTGACTGTTTGCTCACTGTTATTCCTTCTTGCACAGATGTGGCTCTAGCTTAAATTTTTTTTAAATAAGAAAGGTAGCGCTGCCCCTTGCAGTTTCACTTTTACAAACACACACAGATGGAACAACTCCCTTGTCGCTTCTCGCGTGCTTATGCAGGCAATAGCACAATGAGAGTGTGGCAGAGGAACGCTTGGAACGCCATGAGTGAAGCCATGGTCATTTAACTATGAGCCAAAGCCAGGTTCATCACAGTACACACACAACACACACCCTCTGTGCAATTTCTCTTTTGCATGCTTTAGCCATTCATCCATCCATTTTCATTAACTGCTTGTCCTGATCAGGGTCATGGCTGTCTGGAGGCAAGGAGGAGGTACAGCCCAGACGGGATGCCAGTCTATTGTAAGGTTTTGCGTGCTCTAGGGTTATTGTTTCTGCAGCTGCCACCTGTCTTGGTTATTTAATTGGGGTTTTAAAGGGCGTAAAAATGTATGGTGCTTTGCGCTGGTAAATGTGCAAATGTGACACTGTATATGTGATTTAAAAAAAAAAAAATAATTTGTCATTTACTTGATGGCTGACTACTGGTAGCAGTTGTAGCTCAGTGTCATAGACAAGATGGGAACGGTGAGATGTGGGATGTGTAGTGAAATCATCAGTGAAGGCTGTTTAGAAAGCTCTTGTGTCTGACAGCTTGTGATGGAGGTCAAACTCAGAGTTTAGTTGTATTATGAAGGAAATGACTAGTGGTTCAAAAAACACTTTTTTGTGTCGCAGTGGGTGTTTTAAATGCTGGGTAATGCGAATGAAGTTGACCAACTCAGCTGAATTAAGTGGTGTCATGTGGCATGGCATTGACATTTTGGTTTCAGAGGCAGGTATGTCATGAGTGCTTAGTTTAGAGATGTAATTTTATATATTTACTTGGATTTCCAGCTGTGTAAGACCTGGGGCGTGTGGAGTTCCAGTGGTCCAGAGCCTATCCTGGAAGCGCAGGGTGTAAGGCATGGTACACTGTAGATGGGACTCTGGTGCACTGCAAGATATTCACATATGTGGTCAGGTAGCCAGCAGTTCACCTGAAACACTGATGCAACTCTGTTCTTATACTTTAGCAAACAAGATGTGATTTATATGTGATTTATTTTCCAACATACTGTTTGGCAACAGAACGAGAAAGATCAAAATGTTCTTGTCTGCTGTCTCCAGGCTATGCTTCCCCATGACACATTGGAGAGAAAATAAATGGTCACGTTGCTCCCTACATTTTCATATGCACTTGTTCTTCATATGCTTGCAAAGAGAGTGCCATGCGAGTTCTCTGAGAGCTCTTTGGCACCTTTCCATGAGAAGTCACCAAGAGGGGTCATTAGATGGTCATGCCAGACTAGGAAATGTCTTTCCTTGTGTTGGAATGTTGCTTCACACCCAGCGTAATTATAGTCATTGAGGCCACCTGGCCCAGTGGATCTCACATGATTCAATGAATCTACTGCGTTGTGGAAATCAGTTTAAATATAAGGACATGAAGCATTTAGAGCATGGTGCCATGAATGAAGTAATCTCTAATAACATGTTAGAATATTGCCTCAACAAAATACTAGTTGCTGTTCTCATCTATGCACACTTCAACTATAATGGTAGCACAAACAGTTGGTATATTAAAATATGACTAAAAACATGTAGTTTGTGATGACTGCAATTTGAGAACAGATTTGCCCCATTATATACCCATCCCTCTGTTTGGATTCACTCTGTACCTGAGGGACATAGGAGAAGAAGGAAGTATAGTAGTAGTAAAAATGTTGTTGGAGTGTAATCTTTATAAGGAAGGAAGAGTCTAGCAGGGCAACACCATGAGACCAGTTTGTGTTGACATATTTTACTGCATTAAAATTAAGCAACAGTTTGCCTAATAGTTAAAAATGTTTGCTTTACATCAGCTGCGCTTCTTGACTTAGGCCGTCAAAAACATTGCACTTCATGGTTTAGCAGTATGTTTTGGGTCAATGTCCTGCTGCCTGAGCAGATAAGCTACTTCTGTACATTTCAGAATTCGGGCTGCTGCCGTCTCCAATCTCATCATCAATAAAGACAAATGACCTAGTCTCAGTGGTGGCCATGACACTACTTCCAGCATGTTTCAAGCATGAAGTGAAATGCTTTGGGTCATGAGAAGTTTTCTTTTTTCTCTCCACACTTTTGTCTTTCCATCAGTCTGGTACAGTACAGTCTTTGTCTCATCTGGCCATTAAACTTTTTTCCAGAACTCTACAGGCTTGTTTATGTATTTCTTTTGAGCAAATTGTAGCCTGGCCTTTCTGTTTCTGAGAAGTTTTTGAGATTTTTTTGAATGTATAACTTGTGGTGAACTTGAGGTTTTGCTGGTGTATTGTTCCTTTCATGGTAGTCTTTGACATATTTCTGCCTACATCCTGGAGAGTGTTCTTGATCTGTTCAGCAGTTGAAAAGGCCTTTTTCTTCCTTATTGAAAGGGTTCTTCGGTCATCTACTTTCATAGTCCTCCACAGTCTACCAAGGTTGTTTGCTATTGTGCAGTTCATCTGTGTGTTTTTGCCGCAAACAGCTGATTTTAAACACACTTGATGACATGTTGAACCTTATGGAGAGGTACAACAAGAGACTTCACATGCAAATTTCACCACTAGTATCAACTCTAGACCTGTTTCTAGGTCTCTTGTGCATGAACTAACAATACAATGACACACAGTTGGCCAAGAAGCAACTGAATACCTAATTGTAATTTTTACACAGTTCATCTGATATTGATGTAGGTACCCTCAAACGGTGGTTGTTTTATGTAAAATTAGCTGTGTTACCTGGCATTGCCCAGGTCAAAAAGATTTAGTGGTGGAAAAGTAAAGTTATAACACATTATAACTGCCAAACTGTTTTACCATTACAATCCTAGTCAAGGGGAATGGGGGAAAAACAAAATATACTTTGCCCAACTTTACTACCCTTACATCACTAATGTGTGCAGCACTGTGTGTGATGTGTTTTTTAAATTAACTTTCACATTTTTCATTTGTGCACATATAACAAAAATCTATCTGCACGGTAGTAAGTAGTGTGTGTGGTGTCTGCCCTGTGTAATGGGGGCTGCATGAAAATTTACCAGCGTGTGTCTGTATGTGTGGGGGGGGCACAAGACAATATGTCAGTGTGTCTTATGTCAATGCGGAAACCTTTCCACATTTCATAAGTTGTATGTGGCTTGCTCTGCCCCTTGTGCATCTGTGAGCATGGAATGAGAAAATGTGTTGTATGATGCATGTTGTACCCCAGCCTGTGTGTAGAGTGTGTGTGGTGTCCGCAGGTTTGTGTGCAAGTGTTTATGGAGCGAGGAAATTTGTTAGCGTCTGGTACATTATAGCATGTGATGTCTCAGCCAACCTTTGTGTGTCGTGGGGGGTGAGAAAATCTACCTCTGTGGTTGACTGTGACATTACTCCATGCTGCACTACATGCCTTTATTTCTACTTCTCTAGGATTTATCAGAGCACCTGAATTTTAAATTTTCAAAATACTAAGTAGCCATTTTGGAGTTTTATGTACTTTACTACACAGAAACTTAACTTAGTATGTGAAGTTCTTGTGTGCCACATTTCAGTTCTTTGGCTTGAAAAACAAAGCCATGGATAAAAAATAAACAAACAGACAAACAGGGATTCAGCTTTATAGATGCAGCGATACAGCGTGCTGATGCACAGAGCCAAAACAAAAAAAAAAAAAAAAAATTGTGCCCCTGTCTAAGTACTTACAGACTGCACGGCATATACAGCTAAAAAAATTTCTCGGCTCTATCCTTTTTCGCTTTCTGTCACAAGGGATTATTTTTGTGTGGCCCTGCTTCACTGATAATTAGGTTTACCGGGAAATATCTGGAGTTGAATTATCTGATCATGCTATGTTCCTTACAGAACATCAGAGTGTGAGGATTGAGTCCAAGTGTTGGGCTTTTAAAAAACCAACATATACTCTATTGTTTGTTTTATTATTAAGCGTGAGCGCCTTAATTTTCATGGCATGGTTAGGTAATGAAGTTCTTTTCTTTAGTTAATTTGCTTAATAATGCTAAGCATATTTTTGCTGAAGACAATGAGCTTTAAATGCAAACACACAATTGTGAAGTAACTAAATGGTTGGCTGTTTTTTAATTCAGTGGCATTGCTATTGTTACTTAAAAGGTTTCTTAAGTTTCTCAATATCACTGAGTTCTTGTCTCTATGCAGGGTTGATGTGGTCTAGAGTATTCATTCTGTGTGTCACCAGTCCTATTTTTGTTGAAATGTGCGCATTTGCAACATTAATGTAACATTAAAGGAAGTTGGCAAAGGGATCAGTCTGTCAATCCTGGAATGAAAAAAATGTGCTCATCACCCCAGCGGGCACTGCCATTTAGTGCTCTTTCAACAACATTCATTATTGTTCATGAATGACATGTTTGCATAAAATCAGTGTCCTTTCCCGGTCCTCCTTTAGTGTGTAGGAGTGATGTGTCGCTGTCATTCATACAGGGCAGACTGGACAATTCACTGGCCCACAGGCCAAAATAAATGTTCCGTGTAGTTAAAGCAGCTTAAAGGTTTCATGGATGAAGTATTTAATTTTATTTGAAATTTTTTATTTTTAAAATGTGTGGATGAAACCTGGGGCTGTTTGATGTCTCACACTTGGCTGCACAGATGTGTTCCAGGGCTTTTGTGGGTTTATTCTCATTATTTTTTTCTTTAAGTTGAAAGGAAGCTTTTATGATTTGGGTCATTGCAGTTTTTCAGTGAAGGAAGCAAAGCTGGCTTCCAGTTACTGTTTGCTTCTGGCCACAGCAATAATAATAGTAATGGGAACAGCTATGAAAATAAAAACAAGCGTCACGGAGCTTCATGTGTTGTGACTTTAGCAGCTGACATTCGACTGTTTGCACAGCTGGACCGTTGCTGATGCCACACTGGCTAAGTGTACTTTCTTTCAGGGGCACAAATTCTGGAATTATTCCTGGGATTTGAGCCTGAAAATGTCCGGTTACCACTGTAATTCCTTTAGGGGATACTTTCAATTACTTCTATCTGTTTTAATAGTTTTTGCAGTAATTGTCCCATGACTTATGAAATATGCTTCTGAGAACCATTTGAACAAGACTTTACTTTTATGTTATTTTTCTAGAATGGAATATGTACAAAAAGAATACACAATAAGAGTTTCTAGTACAGAAATGTAGTACCGGTATCCCTCAAGATACAATTCTTTGACTTACAAGAAAAATAATTTTGTACAGTTTTCCAAGTGTAAGTGATATGTAAGAGTCAGTGAGGCTGACTTTTGGATTTATGAGCAACAGGAGCTGAGCAGTAATGACATTTTTGCCTAACAAGATGCCTTACAAGCCAGGAATGCATTACACTTGTATATGTCATGCCTTAATTTTTTTTCCTGTATTTTGCCATCATTACTTGGTGTCTCCATTGCAAATGTACAGAGTTGTGTTTGCTGTCCTGATCACACCTGATTGAGAATCAAAATTTGCTGCTTGATATGTGAAGGATTCCCATCTTGAAGTTCCTGCTATGTCTAATTGAACCTTGGAGACTTGAGAGGAAGTTGGTCTGCCCAGAGGAAACTATCTGGTCCAGCTGTGCATGTGATTCATCTCCTTACCCAGCAACCACCGGCAGGAGAGAGAAAGCGAGTGAGAGAGCGAACAAGCTCACATGGGATGTCAGTCATATGTCCTCCCCTGTCTGTGTGTATTTTGATCCATGTTTGTGATTGTATATCCAACGATCTCTACTTGATCGTCTATGTGTGTGTCTGTGTTTCTGTATGTGTGTGCGCACCCTCTCACAAAATCCAGAGAGACGGTTGAGCCAGTGGCTTCGGGCAGAAATGTACAGAGTCTGATGTTTCCTGTTAGGGTTTATTTCCCCTGTGGGATCAATAATGCATTGTTAAAACAATGTTGGGCTTTGCATCACCACAGTAGACCTTCAAGATGCCAGCTGAAAGAAGGTCTTTCTGCTGCAAGGCTGACTGGACCCACAGTGTCCACAGTGTCCACAGTGTCAAGTCAGTCACAGTTACGGTGGGCTATGCTTGAAGTGTTTGTGTGCTCACACACTGGCTGTATCCTACAAATGGTAAATATTAATGCTGGATGAGTGACTTGTAGAGATCGGCATGTGGTTCTAAGATTTCAGTGAAAGATGTATTTAAGACTGATGGAAGTGTGGATATCTATTAATTTATCTAAGTAGGTAGACCGACAGATAGGTCCACAGAGAGGTAGACAGCTAGATTCAGACAGACAAAGGTATACAAGAACTTTGATCCAAATAGAAACCACACATATTACAGCAGCATGCATTCAACAATGTGGTAAAAGAGACACTGGCATGACAGTGGAAATGAAAAAGCAAATTTAGACAGGTATGTTAGAATGAATAATTAACAGGAAATAAGTAAAAAATAATAAAAGAAATGGAAAATGAGTAGAGTATTGTGATAAATACAGCTTTTGAAGATTATGATGTGGCAAAATTGCTGATGCACAGATTTGCCAAAAAAACTAACTATATGCACAAAACATTTGTTTATATGTTTGTGACCAATGCCTCATTGAATTCAGTATAACTTCGGAACATCTTATCCCATCCTTTGTGCGTTTGGCCAACTGTTGGTACAGACTCATTGATGCAGTGTCTCCAGTATGCTAATTCCACATGCGGAGGTGTTGCAGAAGGCCTTCTGAAGAATGTCTATCTTGCCAAGTCTGCATCTTTTGCATTTCTCTCTGTATAAGTGGTGGTTCAGCAGTGATGGAGGTTTGAGTTCCTTGCTCAGCCACACACCGCTGGTCTCCATCATGCTAGGTGCTCAGGGTTCCATGTCCTGCAGCTTTTGCATCAGATGCCTTGGGAACACCTTGTGTAACATTATGACTATAATGTTGACATAACTACACCCCTCATCTTCCTACAGTTGCGCTGCATCTGTTTTAATTGCAGCACTTTGCAGAATTTAAGATCCAGCCTCTTCTGAGCAGCCAGAATTATTCCCTGAATGTCACAAGCCTTAAAAATTGAGATGGTTGTTATTCTGATAAACTCCTCTTGTTATTTTGACAGAGCATTGATTCAGTGAGGCCAAGAAGCAGAAGTGTTGAAACTGTTTGCAAACTGTCTACTCAGACTCCTCCTTTTCTCTGAGTGATTGTATCTGCAGGAATGATGAGCATTTGTGTGTTTGAACGAATTTGCTGAAACAGAGCTCAATCCTTTTGGTGGTGGTGACCAGTTTAATATGAGGATTTGACCTGCTGTTCTTGGGCAGTTGTGTCACAAAGGGACAGAGACTGTAGTACCTCTCTATTCGTGTTTTTTACCTATCCAGTCACGTGACCCTTTTCGCCACTTCCTGCCATATTGACAAAGTTATCCAAAGAAGAGATGGACCACCAGTGGGGTGGGTCTTCTTCACCCTTCTTTTAACCACTAAGTTGTCATGGTCTTGGCCCATTTTGCATCCATGAAATCCTTTTAAACAGCATAAGTGAAAAGCTGGAGTTCACTTGCTGCAAGCTAGTTAGTTTTCATGAAGCATTTTAGAATTTTTGACAAGGAAATGAGGTTCCATATCATCCCACATCTTCTGCAACAGTTTCCAGAGCTGTGGGATGCTTGTATGTTGCCCTACTGTCACTCTTTTGCCCAGAATCTATTTAGTTCACAGCCATTGCTCATGCGTCCTCAAACTTTTGCCTGGTCCCGTATCTCCAAAAAAATAACTTCATACCCTTTTGAACAGACCTGGACAGGTTAACAATTTGGTGTCGCACAGTTCTCTATAATATACATCCTTTCCTAACCTGAGAGCTCAAGATTGCTGCTCTTTGTCATCCTTGTCATCATTTTCTTCTTTAATCAGATTGAGTTATAGAAGTTATATTGTGTCAAAATCTAGATAAGGATGTTTTATTGTCTCAAAAAATGTATTAGCCTGTGGTAATATTTATGTAAAATGTATGCAATGATATGTAGTACATGTTGTATGTAATACATATATAATGTTTAATATATGGTTTATACCCATTAAAATGAATGAAATATAAACCAAAAGTAATATTTAATGTTTTGTGATGTGACAGTATTGCTGCCTGTCTCTCATTCTCTTTTCCCTCACTGTGTGCAGACATCTGGAGTCTGGGAGTGATCCTCTTCATGCTTGTATGTGGCCAACCTCCCTTTCAGGAAGCCAATGACAGCGAAACCCTCACCATGATCATGGACTGCAAATACACAGTGCCCTCGCACATCTCCCAGGCATGCAAGGAGTGAGTACCACTGTGCTCTCTGACACACACAGCGCAAACCATATAAAACACAGGTTAAAGCTCAGATGTGCATATAAGTGTAAAAGTATAGAGGTGCGTGCAGATACATGCACATGCAGAGATCCACAAATGCAAAATAGCACATGCCACAAATAGATACGCAGCCAGCCAGCCAGCCACCCACGCCAGTGCAAAAAGGCACACGCAGGCACTAATTCGGAAATGCACACACTGGTGTACACCCACCCCTTCCTGCTGAGAGCAGCAGCGTGCTGCAGTGGGACTTATTTGCATAGCCTGTTTACCTTTCCCGTACTATACTCAGCTTCCACTTTTTCACCCTGCAGAACAGTAATAAACTTCTGTGAGGAGTACATCACTTTAAATGATGCTATTTTTAAACCGCCATTTTTATAACAAAGTGCAATTTGTGTGTGAAGCATCGGAGCCACTAGCAGAGGCTTCATACTGTCTCATACTCAACATGTGATTATTGGACACCTCTGTATATGGTACTTGTTTTTTGTTTTTCTAACAACTGACTCTCAGACTACACATACATCTCATCACTTTTCCTGGAAGCAAAAGCCTTGTCATCTCTGGAGTAAAGCGGCATGATTTTTTTTTTTTTTTTTTTTTTTTTTTCCCCCTGACCAAACTATGACCATTTACATTACATTCATTTAGCTGATGCATTTTCCAAAGCAATTTACAGTGTAAAGCGACCTTATTTACCCATTTTTACACCTGGGAAATTTTGAAGCCTGAGCAATTTACGGTAAGTACAGCAGGAGGTAGGCTTCAAATGTGCAACTTTCAAGCCCGAAGGGAGCCCCTCTTAATATAGATTTAAGGTTGCATAACAAAAGTGGTATTTATTATTGAAACTGTATGCAAGTGATGGAAAAACAAACGTTTTGATTTTCAACAAATACGTAGCTGTCCGCATCTACGTAAAACTCCTGTTTATGTAAGAGTTATACCAATGTATATAGCCTTTTCTCCCACATTAGTGCTGCCTCTGTGGCTTTGGCTTAGGTGCACACAGTCTTTTGTGGTCATTTAGCTGGCGGAAAAAAAATTATTTACGTAATGTGTAACTTCAGATGGATAGATACTACACAGTCAATAACTACAGATTCTGTCATGGCCTTTGCTGAACTGCAGTCAATGAATACATCCATGCATGGACTGTGCAGGACGGATCTTTAAAGGTTAACATCAAAAACGATTTCTCAATGTATCGGTGTGGATTTGTTGGCTTCTTTTTATATTTTAGGGTTATCCTCCTTGAACAAGCTCACTGGGGTTTAAAGCTTGCCAACTGAAGGTTGTAGAGCATCCTCAAATGCTTTCCATCAATCTTTGAGACTTTCAAGGCCCTCTAATCAGGATCTTAATTTTGATAGATTTAAGATAACATGATTTATGAATATAGTAGGAAACCAGAGATGGTGAATCTTTGTAATGAATGGCAATCAAGCTGAATATCTTACCTCATTTCAATTTAATTTTGGCTTTTGCATAAGAGACCATCTTCCTGTTAATGCTTGACAGCAGGATGTCAGAGAGCTGTTCCTTCCAGTGCTCTGCGCCTTGTTCAGACTTCATTTATCTCTTTTATTTCACTTGTTTCTGCAAGTTTGCATCTTGGAGTTGCAAACTCTTCTAGATGTTTCCAGCCTCACATGTTTCCTGGAGTTGAGGTGCCTTGGGCGCATATGTGATGTGCTTAATGCTTTGGAAGCTCTACATGATGGAGATGAGACCATGATAGTTTGCGTGGATTTCATCCTTGTTGGGTTCAGATACTCATATCTGGATATAGCTATGGTTTGGACAGTGGCTACAAAACCAAGAACAATGGCAAAGGCTGAAATGCACAGATTTATGACTACGACCTTGGGTTATATAAGCAGTGCAGGAGAGTGAGTGAGAGAGATTTGAAGTAAATACACATCTTCTTTCTGTTGTGCTCCTTGAGCCTGCCAGGCTGAGCAGATCCAGGGACAGCAGCTCAATATCATCTTTGAATTAGTTGGACTGTAGGCCCAGTGCACATAGAAAAAAATAAAAAATTGAGTTGAAATGAACAATGTGGTTGCATAGTGTATGAACTTTGCTTATTGGTGTTTTTTCCATCATAGTCACATTTAATCTCTGACTTTCATATATGTGGACAAGCAGAAGAAACTTTGTCAGTACTGAAAGTCTGTCTTGGCACCAGTATTCTGTGAACAAAGAAGGCCCTTGGGATGCCTTGTTTTAGGAGATATTCGTGTTGTAATTTATCTGTTTCATTCCATTTGAGGTCTTTTGGAGGCACAGTAAAACTCAAAAGGGTTATTTATATCCTTCAAAGGGTTGTGTGATGCTCACACACTTCTCAAAGCTGTTAAGATGTTACTGCACCCGTTGTGTCTTATGCATCCCATCTCCTGTGTGTGTCCTGTGTGTTTGACTTCAGATAAGTCTCTGTTCCATCCTGTGATACAGCTTGAAGCTGGTCTCAAAACAAACTCTAGACAAGGGCTTTTAGTCTCGCATAACTTTGTATGGAAATGCACAAGAACCAGAGGTGTTTTGTGTTCCGGAGCTCCCTGGATGCAGTTTCACAGTAATATATTTAAGAATGAAAAGAATACAACGAATAATGAATGTTTCATCATAGCCCTACTATGCAATGGGTAAGTAAGTGTAAATGAAGAGTAAATAACATTAATAAAGTGCAATATTAGAAAAAACGAGTGCACTCCATTACTCTTCAACATAGCTGAATACCGTGTGGAATTCCAGCAATAGAAGTCATTATGTGTGAGGTTATATGCTGTGTAAACTTTTGAATTTTAAAGTATTTGAAATTTTAATGCCTATCTGGGCTGCAAAGTTTTTCATTGAACATATAACCATGAAGAATAATGGAAAACCGGTTCCAAATGCAGGTTTTAACTGGTTATCAGGGTTAACGGAAGGGTTACTTCTGGACTGAATTGTGTTCCTTCTTAGTGTTGTTCTGCTAACGTCATCCTCAAAATACTGTTTCTACTGGTTACCAAAAACGGAAACCTGAGTCCATTCAAGAAAGAAGTCAAAGTCCAGGCTTGAAAGTTAATAAAATGCATTCTATTAAGATTTTATGAATGTGTGTCTGTACTCGTAAAGTTCAGTAGGGGACTTGTAGAACATGTATATATGGAAGCAGCTACGGAGCACAGTGTCTGGATTCTTTGTAGAAGCAGAGGTTTTGCAGTCATGAAATGTGCGTTATGTGCACCCAGCATGCTCCAGGGTACAGGGACGTTACGTGTTGTGACAGGCTAAATGTACAATTCATGTAGGCAGCTCCCTGGTTCAGCACAGAGAGGCACAACAGATAGGGGATTTTTTACAGCTATTGGTAGTTATGGGTAGCAGGGCTGCCAATTCCCCGGGGCATCAGTATTGATAACTAATTTCACTGTGGATTAATTTGAGTTCTCCTTGTTCTCCAGGGCTGGTTATTAAACAAGTGAGCCCTTAGAAAGAGCTCAACACTAGAAAATCTGCAGCTTCTTTGTTCTGCAAATGGAAATGGCAGCAGGGATAGCTGATGGTTGTTTTAGTGCCACCTCACCACTTCATGTCGGGAGAGTCCTGCATGCAAACTAGGACTGAGCAGCTATTGCCATGGAACTATTGTGTGGCTTTTCAAATTTAAATTTTCCAGTTATAATATGTAAATAGAATCTGGCTCCAAGCTATAATGTGCCTGTCTCTAACTAAACCTTATGTCCCATTATTTTATTTATAAAATGTTCTAGTGCGTGACAAAAACAGAAAGCATGTTATAACAAGGGTTCCTCAGTTTGGGAAAAATGTTAACCGAGAAGCTGCTTTGAACATGATTTGTTTTTAAATCATATCACTTTACTATGTAAATCACAATCAGTAAAAGCTTTATAACTCAAATGTCACTGGATTTGTTGGTGGGTTATGTTCTGTACAATCTTTATATATAGCTGGGATAATCAGTCTGTAAATCCTTTTTTGAAATATTGATTGAATTTAAGTCACATTAAAGCTAAAAGTAATTTATAATAAAAATAGACCATTTCCAAAAATTCTTATTCAGGACTTTTTGCTGACTGATTCATCCCTGAAACGTGTGCATTATTTGCCTCTGAACATTTTTCACTTTGGTCTCCATGGTAACAGTACTTCCCTTCTAACTGGTAGTATAAGAATAAACAAAATTCATGGACATAAACTATAAACATTGTTTAGGTGTGTCAAAGTAGGTGATGTGTCATGTCTGTTCTATTTGGGTGCACTTTATTGCCCTCTGTTGGCTTGGTGGGTAAGTACAGGTTGTGTTCATGACAAAAATTTTAGAAAATGGTTGAGTAGAGAAAATGTGCGATTTTTAAAGTAATAATTTTTAGAATTTAGATACATTGCACCTTCACAGTTTGTAATGTGAGGAGCAAATATATTTTTAAACAGCCGGGGTAGAAGAAACCTCAGGATTCAGGAGAAGTGCCACTAACTGGATCCAACTGTTTTGCTTTTGGGGACAAACTTTGAATGATAAACAGATGTCACTTCCTGTCCAGTTACTGAAGGAATGTTTTCTTAAATCCATGTCCCTCACACTACTGGCCAAAAATATGTTACCTCAAAATTACTTCAAGTCATCTCCTATATAAACAAGCAAGTTCAACCCTGAGAGAGAAATATGCTTGGCTATGATTCACTCTTTGTTCTGATATTTAAAAGAAGCCCTAAGAAGTTCAGATTAGTCATGTTTTCGTTTTTTTTTTTTTTTTTTGTGGAGAAGTCTATTTTTGGAGATTGTGATGCAGTTGCTTTTTTTTTTGAATGCCGGCACTTTTACTACCCAGCAGTGGGCTGTCAGCCTCTTTGTCATCCATGTTCCATGCAGACATCTGTCTCTGAGAGCTGTGGATTTTTGGTCATGCATGAAAATGTTTACTTAAACTTTGAAATAAATTTCATGAATGTTAATGCACTTTTTCTGTGATGTACTGATCATGCTAGCTTTGTTTCCCTTTCCGTAGAGTCTGTGCACTAATGTCAACCACATAGGTGACCTTGTTCTTCTGGTTACAGGGATCATGATTCTCTTGCAAGCCAAGAAAGTCAGCCTCTTGTCACACTACTTATATTTAGAGACCTGGAATTGATGGCAAGTGCATGTGTTTAACGACAAGATTTTCTTGGTCTTAACTGCCCCTGAGAATGCCTGCCATTTGTTGGAAGAGCTGAAGGTAGGTGACTGGCACCAGACCTAGGAGTCTGTCTACTGAGCACGAAGATGACTTGTCAGCCCAGAGCTCAAGGGAATTAAACAGGTTCAGTCAGATGGACTGGTGCTTGGTTGGAAGAAAGCTTTCTGGTGCTGCAGTCCTCCAGTGCTGGACGCTGAGAAACCTAAGCAAGTGAAAAATGCTATAACTATCCTGTAGGCTCCAAGAAGAGACAAAAGAATAGATTATTGTGATTTTTTTTGTGATTAGACTAATAATTCTGTAGCTTTCATTCAGCATTGGCAGGGTGGGACTGTTACTCCCACATTTGGGGACACTGAACCTTATCTGCAGACAGGTGACGTGCAGCCACCAGGCAGAACTGAAGTCTTGGCATGTCTTCTCTGACCCCTTTCAGCTGACTTCACGGCAGTGGTTTAAAAAGCAGGCTTCAGCCAACTGGAAATGTAAAACCCACGGAAAGCATGTACAGCATGTTACTGCAGTGACGTGTGTAAGAAGACACAGTGATACGTGCTCACTGTCTGTTTAGTTCTTCTGAGGATAAGTGTTTCTTTCTGGTTGAGCTACAGGATCTTTTCCATGCACCCTGACCAGAAGCGCGGAGCAGCGCTTGTCATTGTTATGTGGCAACGCTGCAGCAAACGCACACGGTTTATCACATCTTTGGTGCTCGGTTTATGCGTCGAAACATCCTGCAAACCATGACCACATTCCAGTGATTCCCAAGTGCTGCAGGAAGCTGCTTGTCACTGTTGCACTCTGTGCCTCACTTTGTTTAGATGTTCTTCAGTCAAACTGTATTACAAAAACACCACGGGTGTGTTTGTTCTGATGAAATGTACGTACTTTAGAGAATATCCATGGACATTTTGAAGAACTGGCCTAATGTAACATATGTCACAAACCCTTCTTTCTGTTGCCAGTAAATGTAAGGATTATCAGTTGTTTAGTAGGTCATTAAATCATTCAAGGAATGGCATTAGTTTAAATAATTAATATTAATATATTGGGATAAAAGTGCACTCGTATTTTTACTTTTTAGGCTCCATTTCCTGAGCAACAAATCGTCTGTCGCTATTTCAAAACAGTAGCAGATGAAGTTCTCAACATGGCATATACAGTGTAGTGTCACCCCAGCTGTGCAGTGCATTAAATCAAAAATCCCAGTCAAGGCTGAGTGATTAAGAGCTCAGCTGGAATGAAAACCCTCGTACCCTCTGGACTGCCAAGGGTTCGATCTGACTCCAGGCACAGCTCTCTTCAACAGCTGCCATCTGGCAGGTTAAGGAGAGAAAAAAATCAACACAGGTGGCTAACTTTCCAAATAATTACTGCATTTAAACAATGTAGGGTCATGGCCAGCAGATACTCAGCACATCCAGAGCTCCTCAGGGACACCGCCTGGCTTATCACTCCGGTGAACCTTCACCCACGGACCTGCTGGCTTTCGTTCTACCTGGTCTTAACCACAGGACTGGAACAACTTATTTTCCGTTTCAGTGATTTGCTTATAAGGTTAAAGATGTGTGAAAATTCTGAAGTGTTCCATGGCACCAGGGGGAAAAAAAATTCTGTATTTTCTTCATGTGCAACTAACCACAGATGGGGGAGTGTAACAAGGTTGATTTTAAATTTGAAGCATTGTGACTTAATTTTCTTCTTTTCACACCACAGTGCCACACCTCACATATTTTCACATAATTTTCTATCCTGAGAAGCTGAAATAAAGTGATTGTTTGAAGTCTTCTCCATATTTGGACCTCCAGAACTGATTTCTGTATGCCTACCTGGCGGAAACAGCTGTTAAAAAGACACAGCAAAAATACAGCTTTTACCCCCAAAACTTGTGAAACTGTACTTAGTAGCTTTATTTTATCAATCTGGCTGTGGTAACTGTCTTTGGGATTTGAATGTTGTGGTTGGGTGGTTTGTTTTTGTTACAGATCAAGTTTGTTTCGCACCTGGGCTTTGCCCACTTTGACATGTGCACAACTCTTTTAGCTGCTCTCTTCATATTTCAGTGGAGTGACGTTCATGTCTGCTGCGGTTCTGTCCCCAGTCTCATCAATCGCATGCTGCAGCGGGACCCCAAACAGCGTGCCTCACTGGAGGAAATTGAGCATCATGCCTGGCTGCAAGGCGTGGACCCCTCACCAGCCACCAAATACAGCACCCCACTGGTATCCCACAGGAATCTGTCTGAGGAGGAACACAACAGCATCATCCAGCGCATGGTGCTGGGTGACATCGCCGACCGCGAAGCCATTATCGAGTAAGACATCCCTGCCCTCTACCTCGACTCTGCTTCTGTTTGCCTGCTTAAGCTAATTTTGACTTTACGTTGATTCATTTAGCTGATGCTTTTCTCCTAAGTAACTTATAATATAAATGTACTTGCAATTGCTTACCCATTTATACTGTTAGTTAATTTGTACTGGTGTGATTTAGGGTGAGTACATTCCTCAAGGGCACTACAGGAAAACCTGGGATTTGTCCACCATGTCACCTGCTGCACTTACAGTACGTTTAATAATTTGGCCCGGGTGAGGTGTGGAACCCCCCCCTCGTTGTGTTTCTTCGGCCGCCAAGTCCCACTTTGGACTGATTTTGATTTGAATCTGATTTTGTCCTTGAAATGGAGAAATTTGTGGCACTTGGTCTACGTGCTTTAAAACTGGACAGGTTAAATTTTGGAGTGTATTGGTGAGGTTATGTCTTATTAAGTTAAGTCTTGTGTGTTCCTCAAGTGCTATACTTTGTTAAACTGGAGAGGCCTTTCAAGTCATCAATATTTCAGACTGACACTGTGTCCACAAAGTACATGTGGCAGAGTAAATATTATTATGCACTGGAAGAGGGGAGGTAGGGCTGTAAATCAGAAATACTCATATTGTGTACCAGTCCATTTCTACTGTTACACTGGCTGTACATGAAATAACTTTCAGAGTGCATGTCCATTTGGAGGGCATCCTAGGAAGACTGGAGTTTGAGCAGTTGGTTTGTTTAATTATTAATGTTAATAATTTTGGTTTCTGTCACATATAACACTGTATAGTTTGCAAGTAAAAGCAAATGCTCTAAACTGATTTTACTTCTCCATCTGGTATTTGTTTTCCATTTTTGGCACAACTGAAGCTTGTTTCTTATGCTTTGAAGCCCCTTTGGTCAGCCAGTTCAGTTATAGCTGACTGTCCAGTTTTTAACCGAATGCTTCCCTCCTGAAGCTCATCACTGGAAGCACTGGTGATGTGTCTCCTGTCAGCTTTGCAGTTCTGCTTAGTTTACAGGCCACAGGCTTCATTAAGCAATATAAGATACTAGAAGAACAGTGTTCTTCATTTCCAGCAGTAGTTGTTTAGATGTCACCTTAAACATTGAGATGGAGGTGGCAACAGTCCCCGCTATGTTCTCTGATACTTGCTTGCTAGTATGTTGTTTATTAACACGAATACCTTCACAGAAGTGTCTTATATGGGTGCTTGGTTTTCAGTGCAGACATTAACCCAGTGGTGTTCTTTAGTCTCTATGCTAACCCAAAGTTGCGTAAAGGCTGCATGAATAATACTCAGTCTGAATCAGATGTCTGTTGTTTATTTTCTCATTCTTATAATTCCACTGTATGCTTCCTTCAGAGCTCTGGAGACCAACAAGTACAACCATATCACAGCCACATACTTCCTTCTGGCAGAGAGGATCCTGAGGGAGAAGCAGGAGAAAGAGGTCCAGAACCGCTCCTCAAGCCCCAGCAACATTAAAGCCCAGTTCAGGTATCACTTTGTGCCCGGAGAGTGTCTGTCCATCAAATAGGTCTTTTGTGATTCTGAGGTTGTTGGAATGACCTAAATTGATGTCAGCAGCTAATAAATGGTGACAAGTGTGGTTCCGTGCAGTTTGCAGCCACAAATTGAATGAATTGTGACTGCAGTGTGTGAGAGCAATCTAGGCCAGCACCTCAGCTGAACCCACAAAGAGAAGTACGAATACTACATTCCGTGGGATGTTTGAAAGCACCATGAGCCCTGAACAAGCTTGACCTGCATTGTGTGCTCCCTGTAAAGTGGGTTGTTGCTTTTCCTCATCGAGTCTGAGTACTCTCAAACAAGGATATAGTGTGGAACCACAGTGCTCCGTTTGCTGGAATTCTTGGGGTGTTTTCAGGTTACAACTTTGCACTTGAACGGAGATTTGTTGCAGACGCAAACACACTGCTTGCATCAACGTCAAAGCCTCTAATGGAGAATGAGTTAAAGTGAGAGCGAGGGAAAGAATCCTGACGGCGTTTTCTTTAATGTAAATCTGGAGCGTGCCTTAGAGGCCGCTCCAGTACTTTACCTTTGGTACTCGAGTAGGTATTAAATACAGGCAACGCGCCAAATTGTAGTATGTGTAAATATTCAAAAGAATATTGAGGTTTGACATAAGGCTGTTTAAAAATCTGAAATGCAAGAGTGCTGGCAACTGCTGTGCCCAGCCTTATAATTCAGTAGATTTTTTAAAAGCTTTATTAGGATTTCCTACAGTTGTTAAATGTGGCAACGCCTATATAGTATAACTATTAAGACTGGGGGTAGAAAAATCTGATTTGTTTTCTTTTAGTAGCTCCTTAAAAAGTCTTCTGTAATGTGTAAGGGATCAACAGTTTTACAATATTACAGTAGTGGTCAGTTTTGTAAGCAATCGTTATTATTAAATTCCATTCAGCTTATGTCTTTATCCAATGTGACTTATAATGGAAGCTAATGATTTACCCATTTATACAGTTTGGTAATTTTTTTTTTCTGTATTAATTCAGGGCACATGTCTTGATTTATGATACTATAAGTGGAAGGTGGGACTGAGACCTGAAAATACCATGGGAAACTGCCTACAGTTGCTCACCCATGTATACAGCAGGGAAACACTACATGGGACATTAAATCAGTCAGGAGCACAGCTGGGTCACCATTACACCACTTCTGCGTTGGCTTGGGTTGCAGAGCTTCTTTATGGACAGTAGTTTTCCAAGAGGATGGCTGAATAGCGCTCAACAGCAGGATCATGATCATTTCCTCTGATGATGGTGTTACGCCTCCTTCCTTGGCACAATTCATCTACCAGGGCAGATGCTGAAAGGTCCGGTGACTGAATTACAGCCTGATTGAAAAGGATTTGGGCTTGAATTGCACTCTCTCTGTCTTCATGCCTTTTATTGTGCCAGAATACAGATGCCTCTAATCTGCAAATTCCAGCTGGATCAATTTGTATCGAGGTGATGCAGAGCCATCAGTTTGGCTTTGCTTTGGCCAGCTACATGGGAGAGGATTTAATGCAGTCCAAGCTGCCTTTGTGACTCCAACTGAACTGTACCTTGCCAGTGTTTTCGGTCTTCCACGTTTCCACAGCAACAGCAGCCTACGTTTTACCTTGAGCCTCGGCTCGTTCTTGCTGTCGGATCGTTTTGTTGATGAATTTGAAGATGCTCGCCCTGACTTTATGCCCAACTAAATAGTAGGTGGTGGAACTTGGTGTCTGATGTCAGGCCAGGAAGGGGTTACCTGCCGTGTAGTTGAGAATCCTCGTTCGTGTGAGCTCATTCACTGCAGGTTTCAGCAGCCGTGTTCAGTTTCGGAAGAGGGTTTAGTTTTTACCACTATGAGCGTGATCTTGTAGAAGAGATGCATGTGAGGAAAACTCATGGTCTCAGAACTTCTGTGATTCTACCCAAATGCAGTGCTTGTTGTGGGCTCATACTCAGTGATACACGGTACCTTCTATGTTTGGCAGTTTGGAGAACCACGACTTTTACTTGCGTACTGGCACTTCCCAAAGGTTCCTGGTGCCCCTGGCCAACTGGATTTTCCGACTGAGCCACTCTCCCATCAAAAGACCGCTGTGACCGTGGTGATTATTCATAATAGGTCTGATAATTAAGTTTCATTATCCACGGTGTACTGTTATGCTGTAAGTTGGCTCACGCAGCACTCCTGTTGTTCGTTTGGGATTTTTTCCCCTTTATTAAAAAAAATGCATATTGTGCTCGGCCTCGTGTGGCACTGTTTTTTTTTTTTTTTTAAATCTCTGTAGGCAGTCCTGGCCCACGAAGATCGACATGCATCAGGACATCGATGACAGCCTTGCTGGCCCATCCATTTCACACCCTGGTGGACCACAGTCCCCGGCTCGCAGCACAGAAAACTTGCTGAACGGGCACCGGAGTAAGGGGCTTCTGGACTTGGGCCGCCGCGAGGAGCTCAGTGAGACCCCCCTGCTACCTCTGTCTGCTGGGAGCTGCTCTCTGCCACCGACCTCTGTGGGGCCATCCAGCCCCCCGAAGCCAGCTGCGCCTGCTGGTAAACCGCGCACCTGTCTGTTCAGGGTGGAGGAAGATGAGGAGGAGGAAGAAGAGCTGGAGCCGTCACCGCTGCCTACCCAAGTAGTGCTGCGGCGCAAACCCCCCTCGGTGACCAGCCGGCTGACGTCACGCAGGAGCGCACCAGTGCTCAACCAGATCTTCGAGGAGGAGGGGGAATCAGACGATGACTTTGACATGGACGAAGGGCTGCCACCTAAGCTGAGCCGGCTGAAGATGAGCATGGCGTCACCGGGCACAGCGCACAAACGCTTCCCCCGCCGCAAGAGTCAGGGACGCGGATCCAGCTGCTCCAGTTCTGAGACAAGTGATGACGACTCGGAGAGCCACCGCCGGCGCCTGGACAAGGATGCTGGCTTTACCTATGGCTGGAACCGGCGGGACAGCAGTGAGGGTCCACCAGGGAATCCTGGGGGCAATGGGGGTGGACAGAGTGAACCTCCCGGAGAGGGGAGCAACCCTGGTCCAGACAGGGGCAGCCCCCCTGGTGGAGGAGGGGGCAGTGGAGGGGGAGGGGGAGGTGGTGAAGGTAACAAAGGACAAGGCAGTCCTGCCAACTGCTCGAGTGGAGGGAGCGGCCACACTGCTGCTGGTTCGACACGGGGATCGGCTAACACAGCTGGGGGACTGGTGGAGAGCCTGAAACTCATGAGCCTCTGCCTCAGCTCACAGTTTCACCACCTTGCCAACGGTGGCAGCAGTGGGAGTAGAGCCACATTCATCATGGATCCCCATGGCTTCTCCAACGTCAAGGTGCAGGAGCGTTCCACCTGGAGGATGTGCATCGGCGGCTCCACCGGGAGCCTGGACCGTGTTTCGCTGCTGGGCGGCAATGTAACCGCGGCCGACCCCGTGCCTGGACCAGCGACCCGCCACGAGCAGGGCAAGACCAGGGAGATCGGCATGAACCTGAGAAACAAAGTCCTGCAGCTACCTCTCAGTGAAAAGACCATCTCTGTGAACATCCAGCGCAACCCCAAGGAAGGGTTACTCTGTGCACCCGGCCAGGCCAGCTGCTGCCAGGTCATATGATGCAGCTGGGCTCCCTCCACCCCCCCAGTTGCGGCTGTAGCATCCTCTAACCTGACCAGTACCCTCTTTCCAGTAGCTGTGAACTTCTCCCATTCCCACCACTACCTAACCATGTTCCACTGTCATTGTATGTGGTTTTCTCTCCTCTCCGTGTGGGGATGTCTGTGCAAAACAGAGTTACATTAGCACATTAGCTCCTTCCCCCCCAAGTTTTTTAGTTTAATTTCATATTGACCCAGGCTTCTTCTTTCCACTGAATTTGGATTTATTTTCAGTTTTCATTCAGTCCAAGGTTTAAAATGAAGCAAACGACTTGAAGAGATAATGAAATGCAGTTCCAGCGGGAGAAAGCACTTACAGGAGATGTAACCTTAGACCGTGTTATTCATTATTTCTGTATTGCCTTTATTAGGAATAGCAATCAATGGCCTGCTGTCAGAGCAGTTGTAGTGACCAGGAAAGGTTGTTGCTGCTAACAGAAGTTTCGTGTCCAGTAGGTGCACTGATTTCATTTTTGACACCTTACTGATGAGCCTTAAATATAAACAGGAAAACTAATTAGGCTTAAAATCTAAATTGTTTTTTTTCCTGTTATTTTAACCTGGTGAAATGTTAGTGATTTAAGTGCTGTTATTTGATATTGCACCAAGACAATCCTTCTTTTAATGTTTTTTTTTGAGATTAAAGTTTACTTTTAAGTTGTTGTTCAGTCCTGCTGAGTTAGTACAATTGTTGTCTGTTGGTAAGATTTTATTGCTGTTTTTAATGCCCAACTAGTTTACAAATGACTCTCCTTGTTTTGTTTCATTTTGGACAGCAGTGTCTGCAGGTATTTTGTGCTGTGTTTGAATTTACCGAGGGTTGTTAGTTCCTGTCCAAATCATGGCCATAATTAAGGAATTAAGAGCTGAGTTTGAGCAAAAAGCTGCACCCCCTGTGGCCCTGGAGGACCGCAGGTGCCAGTGATTCATTGCAGGTATCCTCACGGGTCCCTGGACAGTCAGGACAGCAAAGGAGAGTAGGTTTAGTGGGGGAAGTATTTTAGCTTAGGTTTAGAGGTTCTGTTGTTCCTTTTCCACTGATCACCCACTGCAGGAAGCTTTGCTCACAGCAGGTTAACCAACAGGTTACCAAGAGCTCTGACAGAGCAGGTGGGTCAGCTCTGTAGAGTCCCAACACAGTTCGTCTTACACATCAGCTGCAAATTTCTCATTTATGAATTAAACGGCTACTACTAGTTTAGTACTATTTGTCTGAATGCTCAACATGAGAATATAAAAGATGTAAGACTGCCTAGACTGAGGCTGTACTAGACTGATCGGGGTTTAAAATAGCTATGGTTAATGGTTTCTTTTTTATTTTAACTTGGGGCTTTTGATCCCCATACATTGGTTGCACATTTTATAATATTGCAGCTTTTTTAAATGCCAGTCTCTTAGGGATTTATTTTTAAGGAATGGTAATGTGTATATATGTTTTAAAACCTTATATGTTTGCACTTTTGTAGCTATTTAGAGGACTGCTGTTTAAGTTGCTGTATTGGAGATGGCAGGTAGTTGGCGATGCCCACCATGGGGTCCTGAATGCTGCTGCGTTGCCGTGGGGATGGAGAGCAGTCCCTCTTTCAGGGTTCCCACTGGTGTCCTCTGTGTTCAGCGATGTTGGGTGTCGTTGCAGGTTGTTAGCTTTAGTGAACCACACAGACAGAAGTGGGTCTGCTGGGAGGGGAGGGGGGGAGATTATATTTACAGGGCATTGGCAATAAGCTATATGTTGCGGCTATCTGCACATTATATATATTTTTATTTTTCAAACATGTATAACCTTGGACAGAAGATTATAAACTGGTTCTCTATTTTCCTTTTTTGTTCCCCCAATAAAAGGTCTGTAAATATGGCGCTGTACATTCTGAAGAACAGTGTTGACCTCTGGTGAATAGCTGTCATATTTAGCCTTACTAGTTCATGTGAGTGTTGCAGAAATAAAGCCGTAGAAGAAACAGCTGCGTCAGTAATGTGGGTCTGACTGTACTCTTATCCCAATGTACCCAGGTGAATGACTGCATGTGTTGTACTTTGAAAAAATAAATAAATGAAAGAAAAAAAAATCTGTTGAGGTGCAGCAAACAAGCTAGAGACGACCAGTATAAGTGAAAAGTGGGTACAGGTCCACACTGTTACTTTGGTTGAAGGAATGCAGCAAAGCAGAGGTAGATAATGAATCTAATTCTGTATTGAATATCTGTCTTCAAAAGCTACATATAGCCATGGAAATGTCCAAAATTAAATGTTGCAGGAAAAAACTATACTATGCCTATTTTTTTCCTGTCATTTTCTATTGAAAATTTCCCTTTGGAGTTGCATAATAATATTTCACCTTTGTGTCACTGCCTGTCAGCCAGATGGTGTCACACCGCAGGGTCTCATTAATGTCAATCATAGGGTACGTTTTTGAACTGCTGGCTTGCGTGGAAGATGAAGTAAGAGGGGACAAATGTGTGTCACTGGACATACATAAAACAATGGGTTAAGGCTGGAAAGCAGCGCTTCACTTTTACACAAACGTGCCCTGCTTTGAGTGTGTTGCCGTGATGGAGCACCAGTTATGCTTTATTAGTTAGTGTTTTGCTAAATTTGGGTGCTTTCTCCCTCCCCCTTACGGTTTACAGACGATTTCATTTTAATACCCAGGGATCACTACAAACGGAGGTCACATTACTCAGTGTATAAAAGTGCCCCTTCCGCTGGCAGAGAGCTTTTGAGTCATATTAAAGTAGATTTCTGGATTTTCACCTCTTTGGCAGAAAGGAAAAAATGAACAGAAATGAACACTATGCACATGTTGACATGTGCAAGCAGAGAATAGATGCTATTGTGCATTGAGAACTCAGCAGCTGCTTAAATACACACAGGACACAGAGCGACAAACGCCTTGTACCCAGAGGCCTGCCTGCACAGCGCTGTGTAATTCGTCATTTCATCTAAATGTCGGGGTGCTCTGTGGGTGCTGGAGGAGCCATCGGGGAGCTTTCTCCAGCTACTCCCCGGCATCTGACGTTAGACCCATGGCTGTGCGGAAGCCAGGCTGCTGTTAAAGCTGTGTGCTCTGTGCCCCAATGCTGCCTAAATAAGGAAGCGGCTGTCATGGAGGTGACCACCAGGACCGGGCTGTTTGGGCCCAGACCAGCGTCTGCTCTGCATCCTACCGATCCTCTGTAGTTCATGTTTCCGTGATGAATAAGGAGATTCCTGACATGCTGCTGGACAGCTTTTTTTTTTTTTTTTGGAATGTTTGAGAATTAGATCTGGCATTAATAAACTTTGATGTTTTTAAAAATGCCAACTAAATTTATTTCTTTTAATCATAAAAACAAATGGTAAAAAGCTGCTTTACCGAAATCTAGGGGCTGTAGTCTCATCAGGGCTCACGAATAATAATGGCTTCCCTGCCCACTCCGTGATGAAACCGCTAACTGAATCGTGCACCTTTTTCAATCTGGAGTATTTTAACAAGGACTAGTCAGACGGCTAAGATTTAGAAAGCTAATAAGGTATGAGGATTTCAAACGCGCCACATGCGCGCACACAGAGCAAATGTGAAAACAGGACCATCTTTTATACAGTGAAACAAGACAGAAGGCATTTGCTTCTCCTTTTTTATCTACATAATTCCACACGAAGGATGCATGAAGTATAAGATTTTATTTATTGGAAGTCAAAGGCACCATCTCCCTCATTACGTGGCAGAAATTGGACAAAAACACACCGACAGTTTGCAGCCTACATTAATTAACCTTTCCGTGCTGCATGTTTCCTTCTTGTTTTCAGGGTCTTGTGGGGTGGAGGGGGGGGGGGGGGGGTTGGAGTTTTTCCTGGAAATT